>JALPQI010002847.1:0-95554 GCA_025490895.1 Thaumatotibia leucotreta | reverse complement strand
ATCCTATTTTACCACGGTGACTAGTTCGAGAATTGTAAATTGACTGTTTCTCCCATTGCAGGCGTCCACGGGCTACGGTTACCACTTATCATCAGACGGGCCGTGTGGTCGTTTGCGTTTCAAATATATTGCAAGAACTTTTAGTAATCAACAATAAATACCGTCTTTTAAGCGAAGCAAAATTATACAGGGTTACTTTTTCACCGGTACAATAAATTTTCCCACATATTTGGTATCGATAATAGATTACATTTATCAAATAAAATTGTCATTTTTTTTTTCATTTATTATTAATTTATCCTTCATGCAAATGCAAAATAATGGGCCTACTAATGATAAGACGTCAACGGGGTGCGGGACGCAGAGGGCGGCGGAAAGGGGTGAGCGACCTGCGCACGAGTTGGCAACATAGCAGTTACCTCAATCTCGGTGACTAGGTCAGGGACGGTCAGTGTCACGGTTGACGTAGGTATGTGCGCACGCGCCGCATCGTACTACCTTCAGTCGGAAATTGCTCGTACGAAATGGTTCGTAGTTATTTTCTTATTGGGGAAAATGCAGTGGCAGCCCAGCGGCTATACGCTGAAGAAAGTGTGCCCCGCCTGGAAAATGCCAGTGTTATTAGCTATGGCCAGCCAGGTCAACAGATTTGACCCCGTGTGACTGTTTTTGTGGGGTGAGGGTAGGCCCAAAATTTAAAAGACTTAAAAAATCTAATAATAAGTGCATTTGATGAACTTAAAAGTGAGAACTACAGACTTGTGTTGGGAAATATCGAAGGAAACATTAAAAAACGGGCAAGAGTGTGTTTAGATAACCACGGCCAACATTTTGAACAGTTGCTTAAGTATGTGAATTAATTAATTAGTATGAGAAATGGACTCCATTAATCAGGTATGTTTTTTTTATTCCAATCATTGTGCATAAAGTTGATTTCAAGTGTTTAAATACGCCTCAATGAAGAAAGTTTCTGTCCTTAGTGCAAGTATGAAGGAAGATTTGGGATCAAGTAAGATTTTTTTGCCAAGTCATAATCATAAGTTGATTATCATTGCCGCTTTTCTAAGCCGCCATGCCACGTGCGATGACGTTGTAAACAAACAGTTGCCAGTTCGTGTGTTTTGCTAGTTATGTACATTGATAATGCGTAATGCGTCCAATTTTCTTATTAGGTTTGCGGATAAGTTCAAACATCGGTATTTTAGTTTTTTTGTTCTAAAGGGGTAGTAACAAAAAATGTTAGTATTCTGTAACTTGGACTACTATTACGTATATTGATTTATTGTACTGGTGAAAAAATAACCCTGTATATTGTCACAAAAATACGACAATTGTAGCGAAATTCCAACATAGGTCGAACCTCATATCAAGAATTTACGAAAATCGTTCTAAACCTTGTGGCAATTGTAACGACTTTCCGAAAGTAAAATAGTAAATTACGATACAAGTGCGGAAAAAAATAAGTGGAGTGGAACGAGTGGAGATAAATTAAAACACGACCAAAGGGAGTGCTTTAAATCTACACGAGTTACGAATTTAATTTTCGCACGTGTATTATTAGTGATAATTGTATGTTGGTGGCAAACAAGCACACGGACCGCCCGATAGTAAGCGGTAGACGTAGCCTGCGGAGGCTTGACAGCAGTAACAGTGATATTATACATCATCATCATCATCATCATCATCAGCCAATTGACGTCCACTGCTGGACATAGGCCTCCCCCAGAGAGTTCCACAAAGATCGGTCGTGAGCCGTCCGCATCCATTGGACACCCGCAACCTTTACCAGGTCGTCGCTCCATCTTGTGGGGGGCCTTCCCACGCTGCGCCGTCCAGTGCGTGGTCGCCATGAGAGAACACGCCGACCCCACCGGTCATCGGTCCTCCGGGCAATATGGCCAGCCCACTGCCACTTCAACCTGGCGATTCTTCGGGCTATGTCAGTCACTTTCGTTCTGCTGCGGATCTCGTCATTCCTGATGCGATCTCGCAGAGAAACCCCGAGCATTGCCCTCTCCATCGCTCGTTGAGTGACTCTGAGCTTCCTAATGAGTCCCATAGTGAACGACCACGTTTCAGATCCGTAAGTAATCCTTCTACTTACGGATTATACATATATGATATTAATATTATATTATATGTTTATGCTATTGTTGCTTTACTAAAATACAGGGTGACTCATTAAAATCAGTCAGTATGGGAATGTCTGAAACTATCGGATATACGAAAATATGTTCTTAGGAACCATGTCATCGATTTTAATAAACAGAAAAACTGCATTAATCTATTTGAAAAAAAAAACTACCCAGAAGGGGAATCGAATCCGGTTGTTTTGAAAAAAATAAACTTACCTATATGCACTATTTCTATTCGGATATCCATTGTGCAGGTCTAGCAGTAAATAGTAGTATTTGTTTTTAGGAACCATATCCCCTAAGAAGCATGATGTCTAAAATTAATAAAATACATTGTTTTCACATATTCAAAACGTTTTTTTCTAATGTATAAATGCAGTTTTTTTAACAAAATCAATGATAGATAATTAATTATGGTCCCTAAAACAAATACTACTTAGTATGTCTCATAGTTTCAGAATTTCTCTTTCAAAAAAATAAGTTTTAAGACATTTATATTACTCCCTAGGGAATTTCACTTTTCTATTACTCCCGCTATGCATGCAAGCAATGGCGCGCTTAGACAGCAAGTGTAATAAAAAGGTGACATTAACCGGCCCCTAAGATCGCCTGATTTGACAGCTCCTGATTTTTTTTCTGTGGGGTTATTTAAAAGGATTTGTCTTTTCTAATTAGCCAACGAACCATTAGCAATTAAAACAAAATACTCGAACCACAATCACTGAAATAACGCCGGAAATGTGTGAAAAAGTGATGAAAAATGCGATGAAAAGGGTTGGCATCTGCGATGCTACTGGAGGTGGATATTTGTCTGATTATTTTCCATGTGTAATTGCCGACCCAAAATATTTTTATTTAACCAGTGATACTTTATATTTTTTGTGTTATGTATAGAATAAAATTTCAAAAATAAAGTGTATAATATCTTATTTAGCCACCCTGTATGACTATGAATATATTCTAGATTGACTTATACACTTTGTGTCAACAGTACTTTTAAATCCCATTGTAATCGCTATTTAATAATACCTACTTCAATATAATTATTACTCGAACTATTTATTGCGCCACCGAGTACCCGACATCTTCTCACGAAATTTAGGTTTGCTCCTTTGCCAATTTTGGCAATACGTCAAAACAGCGGTTAACTAGATAACTCATTTTAATTATTTAGGCATAATATCTGTCCAATTTGCGAAAGAGACAGAAATATATTTGTCCCGATGACAAATGTCTACTCTTTTCGAAGAACGTCACAACAAACCACTCTGTTCTAAATTCAAATTATTGACAACCTATTCACGACTTGTGGCTGACCATAAAGAATTTAAAGCGATGTGTATATGACACTAAGGTATATTTTCCATAAATGTTGAGATATTTACGACCATGACTGCTCAGATATTTCTGATTATATCTGTGTTCCGATATTTTTGTCTAATTATACGTTACGAATTAATTGAAAAGTGGTTGCTCCTAAATTTGTGACGAATTACATGCCTCTAATTATTGCCCTTTTGTCACGTAACGAATTTATTGAAATTTTACGATGCTCCGATTTATTTGGGGACCTCGACCGCTACTATATATCTGATGGCGACTGTACAGATGTCATATATACCATAGATCAAGCAAACGTATCTACTTAGCGTGTCAAATGAACTCAGTGAAATCCACTGAGTTGTCCGTCTTTAATCGCAGCTTGCAGCTTTTGGGCGTCAAATTTTATAAGTTGAAGTGAACAAAAACATTAATAATGCCTCCTTAAGTAATATTAATTGCAACAACACAAAAAAATATGAATACTCAAGCCTGAGACATATTTAAAATCATAGGCAAGTAACAACTTCAGTACAAAATCTGACACGCTCGGCCGCCATACAAATGAATGAACTTGTTTCTTCTATCCAAATCTAATTCTGTGTTCATACGACATTTTTAACTTGAAATTTGTTCAGTAATTCGCAGTTTTTTTTCTCCTCTCCTCATAGGCACATTGTATAAGTAAATACAAAGTATTTAACCTACCTGTAGTTTATCGAACTCTCTCGCTAGGGTGACCTGTGTCTCCTTAGTCGACCTGATGGTCGCTAGACCGCCGACCGTGGCCGTCGTGTGATTCAACGATTGGCTGCGGGCTGAAACAAACACAAGATACTGTCAAAAATACATTTTTTGTACAGATGGTGCCTTTTTTAGGCTCTAGTGCGAGAAGTGGGTCATTTTACGTCAGGTCCAAAACTTCGGAGGGCAATCTGTACTAACAAAAACGTCGTACGAGACACGTGCAAAAACGAAATTCGAATTTCATGTTTTTTGCACTTGTGTCGTAATGTAGTATTTTAGTACAGATGGTGCCTTTTTTACGCGCTAGTGCGAGAAGTGGCTAATTTTACGTCAGGTCCAAAGCTTCGGAGGGCTATCTGCACTAAAAAACGTCGTACGAGACACGTGCAAAAAGGAAATTCGTAACTCGTGTCGATTTAAAACACTCCCTTCAGTCGTGGTTTAAAACATCACTTCTCGTTTCTAATTTCATGTTTTTTTTTAAATGTTGTATGATACGCACGTAGAAATGTGTAGCATACAACATTTTACAATGCATTACGCGAGGAAAACCAGACTATTTCTAGCAGCACTCACCGATGGCCTCTATCCTCTTCAGCTCCCTGCTGAAGAGGAACAGACTCCTGAGGAGGTGCAGTAGCAGCGCCACCACCGCTGTTGGCAGCAGACACCAGTTCACCAGACACACCATGGACACTTCTACAACTGGCAGCACTCACCGATGGCCTCTATCCTCTTCAGCTCCCTGCTGAAGAGGAACAGACTCCTGAGGAGATGCAGTAGCAGCGCCACCACCGCTGTTGGCAGCAGACACCAGTTCACCAGACACACCATGGACACTTCTACAACTGGCAGCACTCACCGATGGCCTCTATCCTCTTCAGCTCCCTGCTGAAGAGGAACAGACTCCTGAGGAGGTGCAGTAGCAGCGCCACCACCGCTGTTGGCAGCAGACACCAGTTCACCAGACACACCATGGACACTTCTACAACTGGCAGCACTCACCGATGGCCTCTATCCTCTTCAGCTCCCTGCTGAAGAGGAACAGACTCCTGAGGAGGTGCAGTAGCAGCGCCACCACCGCTGTTGGCAGCAGACACCAGTTCACCAGACACACCATGGACACTTCTACAACTGGCAGCACTCACCGATGGCCTCTATCCTCTTCAGCTCCCTGCTGAAGAGGAACAGACTCCTGAGGAGGTGCAGTAGCAGCGCCACCACCGCTGTTGGCAGCAGACACCAGTTCACCAGACACACCATGGATACTTCTACAACTGGCAGCACTCACCGATGGCCTCTATCCTCTTCAGCTCCCTGCTGAAGAGGAACAGACTCCTGAGGAGGTGCAGTAGCAGCGCCACCACCGCTGTTGGCAGCAGACACCAGTTCACCAGACACACCATGGACCCTTCTACAACTGGCAGCACTCACCGATGGCCTCTATCCTCTTCAGCACCCTGCTGAAGAGGAACAGACTCCTGAGGATGCAGTAGCAGCGCCACCACCGCTGTTGGCAGCAGACACCAGTTCACCAGACACACCATGGACACTTCTACAACTGGCAGCCTCTGTAGCCTAGTTGGTAGTGACCCTGCCTACGAAGCTGGAGGTTCCGGGTTCGAATCCCGGCGAGGGCATTATTTGTGTATTTATTTATCACAAATATTTGTTCCTTGGTCATGGTTGTCTATGTATTTAAGTATCTATATGTATATATCTATTATATATATCGTCGCCTAGTACCCACATCACAAGCCTTAATTGAGCTTACCGTGGGACTAGGTCGATTTGTGTAAGATGTCCCAATTTTTTTTTTTTTTTTTTTTTTTTTTTTTTTTTTTTTTTTTTTTTTTTTTTTTTTTTTTTTTTTTTTTTTTTTTTTCTAGAACTGGCAGCACTCACCGATGGCCTCTATCCTCTTCAGCTCCCTGCTGGTGCTGAGGAACAGACTCCTGAGGAGGTGCAGTAGAAGCGCCACCACCGCTGTTGGCAGCAGAAGCCACCAATTCACCAAACACACCACTACGAGGATCGATACTACTTCTAGGAAGAACTGGAAAAAAAAGTAAGTCATTTTCTAGGGTTCCGTGGCCAAAATGGCAAAAACGGAACCCTTATAGTTTCGCCATATCCGTCTGTCCGTTCGTCCATCCGTCCGTCTGTCTGTCTGCAGCATAGCTCAGTGGCCGTTAATACTAGAAATCTGTAATTTGGTACATGTATACATATTAATCATGCCAACAAGGTGGTACAATAAAAACTAGAAAACATTTTTTTTTCGGGTACCTCCCCAACTGGTGAAGTGGGGATGGTTATTTTCATTTAATGTAATCATATAGTGTGGGGTATCATTGAATAGGTCTCTTAAAAAGAATAAGGGTCCTAAAAAAGATTTTTCTAAAGTCAATATTTTCGAAGAAAATAAGCTCGAAAAGAAAAAAAAAATGCGCTCTAACTTTTGATCGGATGGTCCAAAAAATATGAAAAAAATCATGAATAGTGAGCTTGTAGAGTACTATAAAATAAAACTATTACGAACATAATCGGCCCAGCCGTTTTTGAATTCCAAGTGTTGATGATTATAACTAACGTGAGACTCAAACATATTAAAATATTTAGCAAACTGGTTACTCTCGTACATTACTATAGAGGCCGGGACGAAAGGGGCTGCCGTCCTAAGACATAATAGACATATAGAGGGATAGGTCTGAGGCGGGCGACCCCATATTTCCGGCCGAGGTATGAAAAGTGCTTTTCCCAAACATGCAATGAAATAAACAACAAAAACATCAATTTTATTGCATAGTGGCAGAATGTCATGATGCCTGTGCCACAAATTTAAGTGAAATGGAATTAAAAAGAACACTTTGAGGCCGGCTAAAAAGGCAAAAAAGGCTTTCAAGATTTGTATTTAATTCCATTAACGCCTCTTATCCTAGTCGTACCTGAAACGTCACACTTCGCAGCCTATTATAAGAAACATAACAACAATATCGTCAACCTCTTATGTCAGTATTGAATCAGAACTGTGATACGATCTCTATTTCAAGTAGGTATTTGTTACTTAGTGAGTTTTGGTTGTCAACCGACGATATTTCATTGCATGTTTGCGTAATAGTACATTACTATAGAGGACGGGAAACGAAGGGTTACAGGCCAAGTAGATATATCTGGCCGAAGGAACTGAGGCCAGATAGGAATACGCGGCCTGTAACCCTGTTTCTCGCCGAGATTTGTATAGTGCTTTTCTCAAACTTGCCATGAAATAAAACGAACTGATTTCGCCGAACCATACTAAGTATTTGATTTGTAAATAATCCAATAATACAGTATCGTACAACATTTAAAAAAAATTCGCGCCTAACTTTTTTTTTTATCTGTTTGAGGTATCCTTTTACCTAGTTGTATAGACATTAGTTCTTAGGTTATTTTTTTTTCTGTGGCAGAATATCAAGACATAAGTGTCACAATTTGACGTTTCAAAACAAAAGACAGTTTGTTTGCAGTCCTAGGTGTGAAATAAATACATGAAATCTCTTTACATATCATCTTAGCATATGCCACCGGATACATAGTATTTCCGGGTTTAATTTAAAGTAAGTAACATCAACATTCCGTAGCAAGTTTGAGAAAAATAAATTATTACGCATTACGCACGACATAATACACGAAGAAATGATTACCAAAATGTAGATTGCAGTATTTTTTATTCAGAACTTCTATTTAATAAATTGGAACGAACTTAAAATAGTAGGTTATTTGCAAACCCCGGATGACGGGAGCAAAAATGCGTTTGTCACTAGTGCTTAGTTAAATATCGACTTTTCTATCGACATCCAAACCAACATTTTATGAATTACAAATGTATTGATCAACAGTAATTTAGGCAACCGTACGTAATCAGAGGCATTGCGATTTAAAATTGATAAACAATAATATGTCAATAATACCTAGTACCATAGGACAGTTAAAAAAGCCTAAAAAGCAGCTTGAATGTCCCTCTGAATTTCAAAGGGCACTTGTTAAGATTACTTTTACATCCTCGGCGAAATTATTCACAAAAAAATTCAGAATGTGTTGACTAAAAAAATTGGTGAATTCATATTAAAAATCTTATATATTTTTTGATATCTGGATAAGAAGTGGAACTACTAGGGAAACGTAATTAGCATAATCTATAAATTTCAAATTAAAAAATGGTTCATATGGATGTCGATAGAATAGTCGATATTTAACTAAGCACTAGAGTGACAAACGCATTTTTGCTCCCGTCATCCGGGGTTTGGTTATTTGGCAGTATACAAATGTATTACGAGAACCTCAGTCGACCAAAGCAACTGGAAGCAGTGTGTCAACTTGCCCCATGGCCACTGAGAACCTTAGGATATAAAGAGGTTGTGCTGGAAGAACCAAATCTAAGCATCACACATTGTTACAACTTACCCCGAGACAGTCGACCAAAGCAACTGGAAGCAGTGTGTCAACCTGCCCCATGTCCTTCGAGAACCGATTCAGGATCCGACCTGAGGGGTTATGGTGGAAGAACCACATTGGAGCGTTCGTCACACCTCTGCAAGAAAAAAGGTTACACGCAAATTAAAAAAAAAACATTAATTTTTCGGTAAGTTATGATACTATCCATTTTATTTTAGTCATCATTTATGATTCCAATTTATTTTAGTAGTAATCAGAGTTGGGCAAAATGTAATATGATTACTCCTTCAGATTACTTTCGTATGTGTACTTTGTAATATTTATTATTTATTACTTTGTAATATTTATTACAAAGTACACATACAAATGTAATTTATAGAAGTAATCATATTTTGTTTTTGTCCAACTCTGCTAGTAATCAAACAATTAGATTTTTTTATCCAACAATATCCCCTTATTCATTTGGACAGTATACATCAATGTAATTATGTGTATTAAACCGGATTACATAGCAAAATACAGATATAGTCTTTCTCTGATACCTTTTAAGGAAAACCCTACAAACCCTGAGATATTAGTAGGCGGAAATTTAGCCGGTGAATAAAAATCATATATTGTATAAACATATACATGTGACCATGACCTTGTGACCGTGTGGTGACGGCAGTAAGAATACATTTGTCACCACCCCAACACTTCCCGCGGGTGTCGTAAGAGTCGACTAAGGGATTGAAGTGTCACTGACCATTATTTGATAAAAGATTGATGATGGGCAGCAGCGTCATCATAGTGGACACATTACTGCGATTGCCAAGCGTGGCGATTATGGGCATTTACCCCCTAATGCGTATATACACATAGTCAATAGGAGAGGCCTACGTCCAGCAGTGGACTGAGATAGGCTGATGATTAGGGTTAGGAATTTTGGTGGCATTAGGTGGACAGGGAACAGTGGAGTCATTTTTTATTTTTTTATGATTGATTGAATAATTAATCATCCAGAAATAACAAATAAATATATTCTTTTAATCAGGGTTTCGCCAATTTTAAGTATTAAATAATTTCATCTTTAATATTATGAATTGAAGTTATATATGAATTGAAGTTCAATTATTCTTTATAACATAGCTTATAGTTATTATATAATATTTATGGTCTTTGAGAGAACTAGAACCTTAAAAATTAAATAAATAAATTTTCTCATATACCAACAATTTTTAATTAAAAATTAATATATTTCTAGTTCCTCAAAAATAAAATTCATGTTATTTATTTAAATTCCTTGATAAATCCAGCTTGAAATGAACACTATTTCGTTATTTTTTTATAAATTAATCATTTATTTAAGTTAAAAATGTTTGTAACATCGACTCCACTGCTCTATGTTCAATAAATGCCACCAAAATCCTAACCCTACTGATGATACACATACATACCTGAACATAGTATCGTGCAGTTTGATCGAAGCCCGTATACAAGTGTTGTAGAACAGCACTAGTTTGTTCCACGTGAAGAATATACAGATGCCGATTAGTCCCGCGTACACGTATACACACTGCTCCCGCGTTAGATGAAAATTGTTGCCTTTTACTTGTGTAAAATCTGAAAGATACACGTTAAGATGAAGACAAAGCTCTTCCGCGTGGGATACCGTTATTTAAAAGCCATTTTTGTTAAAATCATGACGATTAGAGACTTTTTACATCTCTAAATCTTAATTTCTCTTTATTCTGACAACTAGAGGACGTTTACATCTCTAGTAGTATAGATATAGATGCTTAATAATATTGTGAACTTGTACAATAATTTTTTTTTTGTTTAGTATTATGATCCTTTATTTATTTCTCTTTTCTATAAAAATGTCTATAGAAATATTTTTTTAAGTAATAAATTCTTTAATTAATTTTATTTTAATAAGATGTATTATTATACTGTTTTGAAAAAATAAGTCCACCTGAGTTTCTTACTGGTTCTTCTCAGGAACGGTGTAGGGTTTGAACCAGTAGTAGATTTTTTTCTCCCTCTTGATAATGTCAGACGATTCGAAAATGCTTATTAAGCTTACTTGAATAAAGAATAGTTTGACTTTGAGTTTGATTGCATGTTGTGAGTGTTGTGTGTAGGCCTAGTGACAACCCTAGCCTAGAAATGATTAATCAAGATCAAATGCGGGTAGTTCGAAAAACCCGCGCAGCTCGAAGGTGTTGATACATTTTCTCGCCAGTCTGCCTGCGACCACGGGTGTAACGTCATGCCCGAAACGTCAGGATATAATTAAACGTAAGTTTACGCTATTAAGACCCGTTTGTCTTTAAAATATGAGTGATAATCGTGAAACTTTAAATCAATACATATTTATATTAAATTTTACCTGGTAGTACAGTTGGCGTTATATTCCTGGCGACAACGGTAGCAGCACTATTTGCCTCTTCCATATTAACCCTGTGGACATAAACATAACAAATAAATAACAATAATTTTTACACTGATTGACTAATTACTGTATATTAAAGAAGATCACACTGCGACCATATATAATATGGACGTCTAACGCCAGCTCAAAAATGCCCCTAAACACAATTGTTCAGTTGTGCCAAGATGGGCAGGACAAAGCGCCTTTCTTAACACCGCGCATATTTCGGCGCAACATCTTTGACAAAAGTTTATAGAATATAGCCAATCAAAACTTTGACGGACCAATCGCAACTATTTTTAAATAGCGGTTTAAGGTTTTATAGGTTGATATTGAAATTCATTACTTGATGCATTGAAGAGGGGCAGGCGCGGATTAATAAATGATTAATGATTGATTTAAAAATTGACTAATGAATAATAGAGTGAACGATTGAACCGACTAATGGTAAATATATTAAGGGCGTGATTGGTCTAACTCGGCTGCCCAAATTTGAAGTCAAGTATGTCCATTTTTTTCAGTTTTAGTTTTTTTGCATATTTTGAAAAAGGAACCGAAAACGCATTTTTCTGCATCAAAAATTTTCTTCTAAACCCCTTATTTTTGAAGTTATAGACAAGAAATGTTTTCAGCTTTGTCGAATTTCCCTCAACATCTAAGCTAAAACCAAGCATTTGGTCCAGATTCAAGCTGGAAGGCAGTATCTCTAAATGAGATAAGTACTTGAAATTCAAATTGTCTCTGGAGATGCTTGATTTCAGCGTTTGGCTTTTAAACTAAGCAGACGTTTATACGTATATTTTAAGATTTTTAAGTAAAAGCGGAAGTCATTTGCGTCCTTTTTGAATATAAATTGCCATACATGTATCTAAATGTCAAAAATTTTTTTTTATCCAAATGTTAATTTATAATACATCGTATGATAGGTTTTTTAAAATAAGTTTATGGTTTCTTTACCAATAATTTGATTAATGGAATACTTTCAGAAATAATAGTCCAGAAAGTCTAAAAAAATGTGTCCACACCCCTTAATTTTTTATCGGCAGGTCTAAAAAATATGAAAAAATATCAGAAATATGGGACATGATGCAATCTACTCGCAACATGAACAAATTCGATCTAGTTGTTTTACAGAATTCGACAAAATACGTTTTATAACAAAAGCAAAAAGACGTAACTGCCTCATTTTCCCCTACATTTTAGTACAATGCAACAAACCTAAAATCAAGCATGTCAGACTTGCTTGTTTTTACGTTGACGGTTGTTCCCAAAAAGTGGGTGTGTGACAAAGCTGAAAACATTTCTTATTATTTGTGATTAAACTGAGCAATAAAAATAAAAATAAAAATCATCAAAAAATTTACATTATAGTGTTAAACGCCATGACAATAAATTTGAATTAATTTTGAGTTTATTTGTCGATGAAAATGACAAATTACGTTTTTTTGCTCTCCTGTAAAATTTGCAAAAATGGACATACTTGAATTTGACTTTGAGCAGCCGAACTGGTTAATTAATTATAGTCAAAGTCAAAGATTAAAAATTTCACTTTGAATTAATTATAGACTTATTAATTGATTGCATTGACTAATTAATAATCAACGCCATCAATCATTTGCTGCTACCGCTCTTCATATTAATGTATAATTAATTAAATAGTTAATTGAAGTCCTGACTAATAAATAATAGCCTAAATGATTGATTTCTAAACAGACTAACGAATAATAGAGTAAATTATTGTGCCGACTAAAGGTTAATAGACTTTAATAGAATTAAACTAACCATTATTTGAGCCAATAACAGTGGAGGAGCAAAACACTTGCGCCAACAAGAACATAGTGAACATTAACTCCATCGACCACTTGCTGCCACCGCTCTTCATATTAATGATGTATAATTAACTAAGTGATTGGTTGAGCTGACTAATGAATAATAGACTAACTGATTGACAGAGTTGGGCATTTCGTAATCAATTCCCGATTACAATATTACTTCATTTTACTTTGTAATGTACTTATGGGTAGCATATTACTTGTAATGTAATGTCGTGAAACGGAATATAACAATGACGTATGAAGGAGTCAGTAATAATCAGTGGTCGGATATCCCGGTGCAACAAGGGGTGAATGACCTCAAACATTATACTAATATGGATATACCACGGGATTCCACAAAATTACATCCAGTAAAGTTAATAATATTTTGTAACGCAAAATAAGTGCATGTACATACAAGCGTTTATTATTATGCGATTTCGACAATTATTTTAAAAGATACATAGGTTATAAATTTTGTTTAATATTGACCTTAGTACCAAATAGCCTTTCGGTATGAATATTCTTAAATAAAAGAGTTTAGCTTTAAAAATAGAAGCTTTTTACTAAGGCACAATAGGTTCCACTTCTAGAAATTGCGAACGTAAAAAAAACAGAAATATCATATAATACACGATTATTTTAATCCGTGATCAGGATTAAAACAATATCCATACCCAGCCTAAATTAAACATTTTAGGTGAGGTCTCCCGCAGATACCTCAAAATTTTATTAATTTAAAGTTAAAGAAAAATTGTATCCAATAACCACTGAACGGTACATAGTCTTCCTGAGGTCATCAATTACTAAGTTAGAAAAAATATACCTGGTTACGGATTAAACATCCTCGTGTATGTAACATAAAATCAAACATTTTTAAGCATGAAGACTTGACACACCTATGCAGACACATTAGAGTACATATAAATGTATTTTATGAAATAATTATGGCTTACTAGGTTCTATAAAGTTAAAATAGCATATAATTATTTTCTCTAGATTCTCTATTTTCAATCGATTCCTTTTCACATCTAAAATCCATTTGTACGCCGAAAAAGTCCTTTCCACTTCTACGGATGTCAGTGGAGCAAATTTGTAAAGAGACACTTCATCAGATGCGGTATTATTTGAAATTTGGTCTGCGTATTCTCTAATGTCATCCAAATCTGGATTTCGTGCCATTACTGCTTCTAATTTAATCTGTGTAGCCAAACTTGAACTCCAGTTTACAATTCTTCTAACTTCATCGAAAATTTCTAAGGCTTCAACAATTGTAATGTTGCGTCCCTCCAGTCTGGTTAAAGCAATTTCAATTATTTTAAAGTTTTCATTTATAAAACAAAGATCTCGTTGAATGTTTGGCATCTGTAAAATACATTTAGCTTTTTTAATTGAAACTGCTTCCGAGGATTTCAAACTACGCACGACGTCATTAATCTCTTTAAAATATTTCACATAATACGAAACGGCTGAAAGCCAAGTGCCCCATCTTGTGATCACCGGCTGGGGGGGTAAAGGCAGGTTTGGGTATTTTTCTGTGAGTATTTTTACCCTACTTGGAGACTTCAAGAATATTTTTTTTATGTTACTGATCAACATGTCGACATCTGGATATTGTGATCGGTGATCGAATATTTTCTGCAACCCGGTGAAGAGCGTGGGCCAAGCAGGTAACATGCTTCATTTTTGGATAAGTTTTTTTCAAAATTCGCCCCGCCTTTAACATGTATGCAACACTGTCCGAACACATTATAAGAACATTTTCAACTTTCGTTGCGTATGATTGGCCACACAAGTTTTTTAAGCAATGTACCACAAACTCTGCAATACTTTCCCCATTTACTACCTGTAGCATTTTACATGCAATCAAGTATGTCTTTTTCGAAACACTCGTGTTCAGAGGCTTTACTAAAAAATGTACTACATATCTTCCAAGAAAATCCGTGGTCTCATCAAGGGATATCCATACTTTTTCGTCAGCTATCTCGCCATGTATAACAGTTATTTTATCTTGGTAAAACTTTTCCAGGTAGTGTTTTCTGAGTGTTGATTCACTAGGTAAATAAAGAGTACGCACATTAGCACAATTGCAGCATAAGTACTTTTGAAAAAAACTTTTGAATGCTGGATTCTCTATTTGAAGCCATGGAATGTTACACAGAATGAGGAATTCGATCAAATCATAGTAAAAATCACGGCGTTCATTTCCAAAAACAAAGTAGAGGCTTATAATATAATAAATTAAGGTGAAGAATATTCAATACTTTTGTAAAGGGGCGTTTTCACAAACCGTTGTTCAAAGCACTTTTTTTTAATTCGGACAAGTTTGGGCTTGTTCGACTTAGGATCACGAGCTGTTTCAATCCTACTAGGAGAAAAAAAAGTGTCCAAAAATGTTTTTTTTCCATTACACTATCGTTTTTATAGACTTTGTATAGCGATAGTGTAATGGAAGAAATTAAAAATGTACGAAAATTGTGGGACAGTTTTTTTCACTTATCAGAATTAAAAGAGATCGTGATCCTAAGTCGAACAAGCCCAAACTTGTCCGGATTAAGAAAAAAGTGTTTTGAACAACGGTTTGTGAAAACGCCCAAAGATTTCGTTTATGTTCGCAATTTGAGCTGCCTTTTTAAGTATACCTATCAGATCTATATTTTTTTTTTCAAACTAAACCCGGGAATTTAGGTCATATCCATATTAACTTTTCTACTTGGTATCCCCTGGTGTTGCACCGGGATATCCGACCACTGGTAATAATCTATAGCATATTAGCATTACTAATACTTTGGAATCAACATGTCGATTCAAAATTACTGGAATTGTTGACCATACTTCTAGATTACTTTTTAATTACTTTAATGTTAGGACGTGCGAATTTTAAATATTATTTTCTCAAATATATAATTAATACGGCTTCAAAGGTTTCTACTGATTTGCATACAGGTATGTACAGTCGGAATCCGACTGTAGGGTCCATTAGATCCAAGATGGCGGCACATTTTTGCAATTTTTGTCATTATACTCGATTTCGACTAATTCACATACGTGGAATCCGAATTTAGGGTCCATTTTAAGATCCAAGATGGCGGCACAATTTTTTTCTTTTTTTTGTCATTTTTGTCATTATACTCGTTTTCGACTAATACCCATACGTAGAACCCGAATTTAGGGTCAATTTTAAGATCCAAGATGGCGGCACAATTTTCTTCTATTTTTTTGTCATTTTTGTCATTATACTCGTTTTCGACTAATTCATATACGTGGAACCCGAATTTAGGGTCCATTTTAAGATCCAAGATGGCGGCACAATTTTCTTCTCTTTTTTGTCATTTTTGTCGTTATACTCGTTTTCGACTAATACACATACGTGGAACCCGAAGTTAGGGTCCATTTTAAGATCCAAGATGGCGGCACAATTTTCTTCTCTTTTTTTGTCATTTTTGTCATTATACTCGTTTTCGACTAATACACATACGTGGAACCCGAATTTAGGGTTCATTTTAAGATCCAAAATGGCGGCACAATTTTCTTCTCTTTTTTTTGTCATTTTTGTCATTATACTCGTTTTCGACTAATACACATACGTGGAACCCGAATTTAGGGTCCATTTTAAGATCCAAGATGGCGGCACAATTTTCTTCTCTTTTTTTGTTATTTTTGTCATTATACTCGTTTTCGATTAATACACATACGTGGAACCCGAATTTAGGGTTCATTTTAAGATCCAAGATGGCGGCACAATATTCTTCTCTTTTTTTGTCATTGTACTCGTTTTCGACTAATACACATACATGGAACCCGAATTTAGGGTCCATTTTAAGATCCAAGATGGCGACACAATTTTTTTTTTGTCATTTTTGTCATTGTACTCGTTTTCGACTAATACACATACGTGGAACCCGAATTTAGGGTCCATTTTAAGATCCAAGATGGCGGCACAATATCCTTGTCTTTTTTTGTCATTTTTGTCATTATACTCGTTTTTGACTAATACACATACGTGGAACCCGAATTTAGGGTCCATTTTAAGATCCAAGATGGCGGCACATTTTTTGTCATTTTTGTCATTGTACTCGTTTTCGACTAATACACACACGTGGAACCCGAATTTAGGGTCCATTTTAAGATCCAAGATGGCGGCACAATATTCTTCTCTTTTTTTGTCATTTTTGTCATTATACTCGTTTTTGACTCATACACATACGTGGAACCCGAATTTAGGGTCCATTTTAAGATCCAAGATGGCGGCACAATTTTTTTCTTTTTTTTGTCATTTTTGTCATTGTACTCGTTTTTGACTAATTTACATACGTGGGACCCGAATTTAGAATCCATTGTAAGATCCAAGACGGCAGCGTCTTTTTTTACATGTAATTGAATTTTGTACCTACGCAATTTTCATCATTATACTCGTTTTCGACTAATTTACATACGTGGAACCCGAATTTAGGGTTCATTTGAAGATTCAAGATGGCGACACAATTTTTAGCAATTTTTGTCATACTAGTTTTTGTGTAATTCACGCACGTGGAATCCAAATATTCTATTTTCACTAGGTAGGTCCATCTAGGATCTTAAATTGACGCTAAATTCGTGTATGTAAGAACGACTACAATGTCAATAATTACAAAAAAAAGAAAAACATTGTACCGCCATCTCGGATCTTAGAATGGACCCGAAAATCGGATTCCACGGATGCGAATTAGTCAGAAACGAGTATAATGGGGCCGTGTGGTGACGGAAGTAAGAATACATTTGTCACCACCCCAACTCCTCCTGCGGGTGTCGTAAGAGTCGACTAAGGGATTGAAGTGTCACTGATCATTATTTGATAAAAGATTGATGATGGGCAGCAGCGTCATCATAGTTACACAAAAGATCTCAATGGGTCGAAGTGTATCCGTAAGGGCCCCGCAAATAAGATAAGATAATAAGCGTCATCATAGTGGACACATTACTGCGATCGCCAATCCGCTTGCCCGGCGTGGCGATTATGGGCATTTACCTCCTAATGCGTCTATACGCATAGTTAATAGGAGAGGCCTGCGTCCAGCAGTGGACTGTCATAGGCTGATGATGATGATGAGTATAATGACAAAAATTGCAAAAAAAAGTTGCCGCCATCTTTGATTTTAGAATGGACCCGAAAATCGGATTTCACGGATGCGAATTAGTCAGAAACGAGTATAATGATGAAAATTGAAAAAAAAACGTTGCCGCCACCTTGGATCTTAGAATGGACCCGGAAATGGGATTCCACGTATGCGAATTAGTTAGAAACGAGTATAATGAAGAAAATTGCAAAAAAAAGTTGCCGCCATCTTTGATTTTAGAATGGACCCGAAAATCGGATTTCACGGATGCGAATTAGTCAGAAACGAGTATAATGATGAAAATTGCAAAAAAAAAGTTGCCGCCACCTTGGATCTTAGAATGGACCCGAAAATCGGATTTCACGGATGCGAATTAGTCAGAAACGAGTATAATGATGAAAATTGCAAAAAAAAAGTTGCCGCCACCTTGGATCTTAGAATGGACCCGGAAATGGGATTCCACGTATGCGAATTAGTTAGAAACGAGTATAATGAAGAAAATTGCAAAAAAAAGTTGCCGCCATCTTTGATTTTAGAATGGACCCGAAAATCGGATTTCACGGATGCGAATTAGTCAGAAACGAGTATAATGATGAAAATTGCAAAAAAAAAGTTGCCGCCACCTTGGATCTTAGAATGGACCCGGAAATGGGATTCCACGTATGCGAATTAGTTAGAAACGAGTATAATGAAGAAAATTGCAAAAAAAAGTTGCCGCCATCTTTGATTTTAGAATGGACCCGAAAATCGGATTTCACGGATGCGAATTAGTCAGAAACGAGTATAATGATGAAAATTGCAAAAAAAAAGTTGCCGCCACCTTGGATCTTAGAATGGACCCGGAAATGGGATTCCACGTATGCGAATTAGTTAGAAACGAGTATAATGAAGAAAATTGCAAAAAAAAGTTGCCGCCATCTTGGATCTTAGAATGGACCCGAAAATCGGATTCCACGTATGCGAAAGAGTCGGAAACGAGTATAATGATGAAAATTGCTAAAAAAAGTTGCCGCCATCTTGGATCTTAGAATGGACCCGAAAATCGGATTCCACGGATGCGAATTAGTCGGAAACGAGTATAATGATGAAAATTGCTAAAAAAAGTTGCCGCCATCTTGGATCTTAGAATGGACCCGAAAATCGGATTCCACGTATGCGAATTAGTCGGAACGAGTATAATGATGAAAATTGCTAAAAAAAGTTGCCGCCATCTTGGATCTTAGAATGGACCCGAAAATCGGATTCCACGGATGCGAATTAGTCGGAAACGAGTATAATGATGAAAATTGCTAAAAAAGTTGCCGCCATCTTGGATCTTAGAATGGACCCGAAAATCGAATTCCACGTATGCGAATTAGTCAAAAACGAGTATAATGATGAAGATTGCAAAAAAAGTTGCCGCCATTTTGGAACTTAAAAATATACTACATTTTCAGAATACGTTTTTAACAATCATGAAACTGCTAGGATGTCAGATATCAACTAGAATGACATATAAATCAAAAACAATTTTCTTCGAGTAATAGTAACAAAATTACGTTGTAAGTAATGCAGATTACAGAAGTACTTGATTACGGTGGATTCAATATTACAGTAGCTGATTACAATACCGATCCCAAAGGAATGGATTACAGGCGTAACCATAGTACAGCATTACAGTAATTTTTATTATACTAGTAATTCATTACTGAGGAATCGTCATTACTGGAATGTAACCCTGTAATTAATTCCAAAAGGAATTGATTACGCCCAACTCTGCTGATTGATGTATAAACTGACTAACGAATAGAGTAATTGATTGTACCGACTAAAGGTTAATAGACTAAATTATTAATTGATTCGACTAAACATTCCTTCAACCATATATCAGTAGACGAGTAGAACACTTGGCCCAAGAGGAACAGAGTGAACATCAACGCCATCGACCATTTGCTGCCACCGCTCTTCATATTAATTAATAATTAACTAAGTGATTGATTGATCTGACTAATGAATAATTGACTAAATGATTGATGTATAAACTGACTAACGAATAGAGTAATTGATTGTACCGACTAAAGGATAATAGACTAAATGATTGATTGATTAAACTAACCATTCTTTGGGCCATATATCAGTAGACGAGTAGAACACTTGCGCCAAGAGGAAGAGAGTGAACATCAACGCCATCGACCATTTGCTGCCACCGCTTTTCATATTAATGTATAATTAACTAACTGATTGATTGAGCTGACTAATGAATAATAAACTAAATGATTGATGTATAAACTGACTAACGAATAGAGTAATTGATTGTACCGACTAAAGGTTAATAGACTAAATGATTGATTGATTAAACTAACCATTCTTTGAGCCATATATCAGTAGACGAGTAGAACACTTGCGCCAAGAGAAAGAGAGTGAACATCAACGCCATCGACCATTTGCTGCCACCACTTTTCAAATTAATGAATAATTATCTAACTGATTGATTGAGCTGACTAATGAATAATAGACTAAATGATTGATGTACAAACTGACTAACGAATAGAGTAATTGATTGTACCGACTAAATGTTAATAGACTAAATGATTGATTGATTAAACTAACCATTCTTTGAGCCATATATCAGTAGACGAGTAGAACACTTGCGCCAAGAGGAAGATAGTGAACATCAACGCCATCGACCATTTGCTGCCACCACTTTTCAATTTAATGAATAATTAACTAATTGATTGATTGAGCTGACTAATGAATAATAGACTAACTGATTGATTGAGCTCCTGACTAATAAATAATAGACTAAATGATTGATTGAAGTCTTGACTAATGAATAATAGACTAACTGATTGATTGAGCTCCTGACGAATTAATAATAGACTAAATGATTGATTGAACTCCTGACTAATGAGTAATAGACTAACTGATTGATTGAGCTCCTGACTAATTAATAATAGACTAAATGATTGATTGAACTCCTGACTAATGAATAATAGACTAAATGATTGATTGAACTCCTGACTAATGAATAATAGACTAAATGATTGATGTATAAACTGACTAACGAATAGAGTAATTGATTGTACCGACTAAAGGTTAATAGACTAAATGATTGATAAATTAAACTAACCATTCTTTGAGCCATATATCAGTAGATGAGTAGAACACTTGCGCCAAGAGGAAGAGAGTGAACATCAACGCCATAGACCATTTGCTGCCACCGCTCTTTATATTAATGAATAATTAACTAACTGATTGATTGAGCTGACTAATGAATAATAGACTAAATGATTGATTGATAAACTGACTAACGAATAGAGTAATTGATTGTACCGACTAAAGGTTAATAGACTAAATGATTGATTGATTAAACTAACCATTCTTTGAGCCATATATCAGTAGACGAGTAGAACACTTGCGCCAAGAGGAAGAGAGTGAACATCAAAGCCATAGACCATTTGCTGCCGCCGCTCTTTATGTAAGCCAAGTACACACTGTTGTCCACTGAACCCTTGTGTTGGGTCTCCCCTGAAATCAAAAAAAGAATGAGAAATTTGACGTCAATAGAAATTGCGAATGTAAACAAATCTTGTATTTTGATCAAAATTATTTTCGTTGTCTTGTTTCATACCACTCTGTCACGCTTTTAGTTGCTGTTTCGACTCAGTATATAAAAAAAAATCAGTGCACTTGTATTTTTTTACGCTAGATTTTAATCCATACATCAGAAATTGAAAACAAAACATCATCTCATACAAAAATCACCACTGCGTCACGTTTTTTAGGGACATAAAATAAGACAACGAAAAGAATTTTGACCCATTTAACCTTTTGCCGTGCCACTGACGCCAAGGCGGAAAAATAGATTTGTAAAGAAATAATGCCAGTTCAAAGATGAGCTGTTTTTCAATGGGTTCTCGTTAACAAAAAAATCAAAGACGTCAAATGGCGTCATGGGGCATAACTTTATGAAGACGTTACATGACGTCTTTAGCGGTCAAAATGTTTAAAATTCCTTTACTTTTTATTTAATAATAATGTCTGACTTTGGTAAATTCGCTATTATTTCGTTTGGTATAAGAAATATCTAATAATTATACATAATTTATTTACATTGTAATATTACTACTTAATAAACATAAAAATATTTAATAAAACAATTAGATTTGATTCACGGAAAATTTTGTAATTAATGATGGATTTTGCTCAGCATCATGTACTCTAGCATTCCACCAATTTTCATCAATATCGTATACCCAAATGTCCAAATTTAAAAAAATAGTTAATAAACAAACCTTCATAAGCGGGGTCCAAATGATTGTCTAAATCGAGGTTGAAGGACAGCTGTGATGCCTCAGACATGGATCGTTGAGACCGTAACTTATGGCTGTGTTCCTGTGGCAAAAATATTAGAAATAAGAAATATCATGGGATGTGTAATACATATCCATCAATTCTGATAGCATTATAAATTCATGTGAAAAATAAGAAAACACTTCAAATATATAAGCTATATTGTATTGATTAATCTAATAAATCTATACAATTACCTAAAGTAGACTAAATAGTACTATTCACTAAATTACGTCGTACAAATGATTTACGAATGATTTTTGCAAGATCAGTGTTGAGTTTTTTTTTTGTTAATAATTATGTTGGTCGCGATTGTTTTACGTCTTAACCCCCTTATTCATAAACATTTTCTAATTTAGCAAGGCACTAAGTGTTGTTTGTCCCTTTTAATCTTATGAAAAAGTCTATAAGACCGAAAGGGACATCCAATACTTAGCGTCTTGCTAAGTTAGGAGACAATTATGAATAAGGGGGTAAATAAATGACTTGTACATGATTATAACGGGATTTTAAAATAAATGAACTGATAAATTCAAGTTCGGTAAGCGGAAACCGTTAGCAAAGACACACTTCATACTTCAATAACTAGAATCAAATTAATGGAATTGTTAGAAGGTAAAATGAAGGGTCCACGGAACAGTTCATTGTAACCTAATCCTTATGACGTACACATAAGATCGGCATTAGAAAACATGAGGAGGATACAATTACGGCTTAACAGGAAATAAGAAGGTACCAATGTATTAACTAAATCGGATCGATTCGCGCGATCTCGCCAACTATTACATAAACCCTAGAGGTTTACAGTAGTGGCTTCTTTGTAATCAATTATTGTATTTAATTATACTGAATAAATAAATTAAAAAAAAAAAAAAGTTATGTCAAGGCTTAAAAAAATCAAGGCAAATTTACACCTTATTCTGTTAAAAGTAAGGTGGTTTTTCCTTCTGTAATTTTGACTAGACAATCATGTTCTTTCCGTGGACCCTTTAAATATTAACTCAGAAACGGTGAAAAACACTGTCCTAAATAAATATTTTCATAACCATACTGAACAAATGTACTCGTATCTAAAACAATACAATACAACTCTTTATTGCAACTCAAAGACAAATACAAAACAAATAACAAAAGTACATGTTTGAAAGAGGTAAACAAAAGGCGGTCTTATCGCTAAAGAGCGATCTCTTCCAGACAACCAGATTAACTTCAAGATTAATTACTATGATATCTGTTGAAGTATCAAATGACTACTATTCTGTAACATAATGATAACAACGTATACAAAAATATGAACACGTACACTTCTTTTGCATTCTGCGCTTAAATTTTCACCAAAGACACAGCTGTACACCTTTGAAATTATACGGGATTTATTATTGGGTGAATATCTGAGCGTTTCAACCGTCTAATTTTGGTGGCATCATTTTTGCCGAAGTTTCTACAAGGTGCTTGCGACGAAAGGGAAAAATTCTAACAGCATATTCCTCCTGAGACAAACAAGCAAAAAATGTTAAATGAGTTTTGGTCAAATCTGCAAAAAAATTTTTTGTTTTTAGTTTTTTTATGTTTTGAATGCCTTAATACACAAAAAAGGATTTTGTTAATCACACTATCGCAAAAAATGCATTAGCGTAGTGGTCTAAAACGGTTTTAAGAAAAAATAAAATTTTCTCTTAAAATTGACTGTATCCAGAAAACATCATATGACATTTTTAACTTCAAATTTGGTCAGAAATCCGCTATTGATTTTTTTCCCTTTCCTCATGGGCATATTGTATTCGTTACAATGTGCTACTTTGCCATTTGAAGGAGACACGGTACCTTATACAAATGACGAAGACATTGAGACGTGTAGAAACTTCGGCAAAAATGATGCCACCAAAATTAGGCGGTTGAAACGCTCAGATATTCATCCTATTATTCATATTAATTTATTCAAATAGAAAAAGTTACAGATTATAAAATAATACACTACAGTAATTAACATTACAAATCATATTCGGATCTTCCAATAAGCGAAGGCCTTTCATTTTGGGATGTAATACAGGTAAGTTACGTTTTTACATATGATTGAATATACAAACATAAACAGAAGTCAGGATTGTCAATTTGTCAGTAACCAACCAATTTTTTTTAATTACACCTCTTATCATTCATTTATTTACTTATTTTATTTAGTACCGTTTGGTAGCCAGATTTGGTAGTTGGCTGCCAAATGGGAAATATGGTTTCTCGCCTGGTAGCTATAAAATGGGAATAACTTTCCCATCTCGTAGCCAGAGTTAAGAGCATAAATATGTATACATACTTTCTCTGATTTGAGGGGAAATACTAAAGTTGCCCTCGAAAAGTTGACCGAGTGGTTTAGTGTAAATGGTTTTATGGTCAACCTAAGTAAAACTCTATTGATGCATTTTTGGTTGAGGGGGCAATTCCCGATGCCTCTTAACATAATTGTTGATGGTGTGGAACTCCCCCAAGTCAGTGACACGCGGTTCTTAGGTTTCCAGTTCGATGCGGGCTTAAAATGGGACAGGCACATTGAGTTGCTTTCGGCCAGGCTGGCGCGAGCATCTTTTGCATTGTCTCGACTTGCCCCTGCCCTCTCGCAGGAGAATATCCGAATGGCGTACTATGCATATGTCAATTCCATAATAGTGTATGGTATTGACCTATGGGGATTGGCTGCTGAAAGGGACAGGGTCTTTGTGATGCAGAAGAGAGCTGTTCGGCTACTGGCTGGACTGCCACCATTTTCCCCGGCGAGGGAGTCGTTTAATAAATTTAAAATACTCACAGTGCCAAGCCTCTATATCCTCGAGGTTGGAAAGTATATGTGGAGGCACAAGGATGATTTCCGCATGCGACGCCCGGACCAGAGGAAGACATGGCGCGTTTTCAATCCTGTGCCTGCTCGTTTAGCGCGCACGTCGAACTCTTTGTGGGTAGTTGGGGTAAAAATATTTAATAGGTTGAGCCCGGAGATCAAAGAGGCTCCTTCATATGAGCAGTTTGTCAACAAGTTAAAGGAGTTTCTTGTTTCCAAGGCCTTTTATAGTATAAAGGAATTTTATGACATGTAATAATAATAGTTATAATAGGTAATAATATTAGTTAATTTATTTGATGTAATGTGTAATTATTTTGTGCTATTATGTGATTTATTTTATATGATTGGAATGTGTATAATGTTGTTTTTTAAATTTGGTTTATTATTATTATTATGTTATTTTTTATTGTAAATTTTATGACATGTAGGTAATAATATTTAGTTAATTTAATGGTGTGAATGTTTACAATTTGTATTTGATGAATGATTATGTTTAGCTGCTATGGGTTTTATTTTATGGGGCTATAATTGCTATAATTGTGTATTTAAAATTATGTTTTTTTATTTTTTATTATTGTAATTTAATTTTGTATTTATTATTTCTTGACATGTGTTTTACAACATTAAAGAATTTGAATTTGAATTTGAATTTGAATTACACTTTTTTATCTTATGCCGTAAAAATAAGGTGCAAAAGTGTATACATATTTTTGCTCTTGACTGTACAAACCTGCTTACAAATTGGTAATGATAAGTCCCAATTTAAAGCCAGTTACCTATTGGGATTTTATTCCCATTTCGAAGCTGGTTACGAAACTCGGCTACTAAACAGTACTAAAGGGTTTTAGAGCTCAATCTTCAGTTCTGCGACCGTTTACAAGTTCTAATGCATTACAATATCAATGAACTTCCAAATACAAAAGAATTTAGATATTTTATGTTCAGTACCTATGAATAGTATGAATCTGACAGCTTCTTGGACTTCATGCCAAACGGTACCAAAGGTCAAATCACTAACCATTCATTCAGCTAAGTTTTTTTTTCAAGGCCAAGCTACAACTAAAAAAACGCTTAATTTTAAGAAGTTGCCCCTTATTCATAAGCGTAAGCTTATTAGTAAGCTTATTCATAGTAAGTTTATTCATAAGTCTGCTAATTTAGCAATCCGCTAAGTATTGTTTGCTCCTTTCGCTCTTACAGACATATTGATAGATAAGACCGAAAGAGAAACAATACTTAGCGACTTGCTAAATTAGCAGACTTATGAATAAGGTGGTAACTTTTTAAAATTAAGCGTTTTTTTAGTTTTAAAAAGCAAAATGAAACATACCACACTCTCCTGGTTCTCGTAAACTATCTTCTCTTTCTGTTTCTTCTCTTCTATCCTCTCCCCCATTTCTATGAGAGCGTTGAATTCTTGGACACCGTTCTGTAACTCGTGGTATGTGCCTTGCGCGACGATCTGTGATAGATAATCACACACATACAAATCAATGGTCGATCTATTGATTAATTAGAAATAATCTTATATATTATATTATATTACTCATATCATAGCCGTGTGGTGACGGCAGTAAGAATACATTTGTCACCACCCCAACTCCTCCTGCGGGTGTCGAGAGAGTCGACTAAGGGATTGAAGTGTCACTGACCGTTATTTCACAAAAGATTGATGATGGGCAGCAGCGTCATCATAGTGGACACATTACTGCGATCGTCAATCCACTTGCCCAGCGTGGCGATTATGGGCATTTACCTCCGAATGCGTCTACACGCATAGTTAATAGGAGAGGCCTACGTCCAGCAGTGGATTATCATAGGCTGATGATGATGACATTATCACTCTTTATAAATTTGTCTATAATCACTTCACACCTCACAGAGAAGCATTCGTGGCTAGAATACTGACTTATTGATTGATTAAATGATTAAAAGCGACGAATAACCTAAGTGATTAATGAATAAGATTATCTCACAAAGTGAAGAAAAGGTAACTGAAATAGGCTGATGAACCATATCTATGATTAACGATTAATGAATAAACGATGAATAAGATTATCTCACAAAGTGAAGAAAAGGTAACTGATATAGGCTGATGATGAACCATATCTATGATTAACGATTAATGAATAAACGATTGATTGATTAACTAACCTTTCCAGAGCGCATAACACAAACGTTATCCGCATGCCGCGCATAGTGAGCGTGATGTGTAACGAGTACCACTGCGGAGTGCTTCAGGAAACCACGGATGCACTCTTCATACATTGCTTGAGCCACCTATAAAATAATAGTTATTTGTGGTACAAGAGATGAAAGTGGGGAATTTCTGAACGAGGCCGGTGATATTACATGTTATTGTTATGCGAGGAAAAAAAATAATTTTCGTAGCTTTGTTTATTTCTGTTTTGTTAGTATAGTACGTGTATTTGGACAAACAAACAAAACGGAAGACCAGCGCTGGCTCTGCTGGCAAAATGCTGAGTTTTGGCCATTTCGAGACAAAATTTCGTGTTTACTGTTTTGTTTTGTTTCTACTGTGTCTCGAATAAACGGTTTTTCTTTCTTCTTCTTTCTTTCTTTAATTTATTACTTGTAATAAAAAAAAAAGTTTATCGACAGCTAACTTAACTGTCATAAATATACCATGAAATCAATTCCACACCAGTGTTAAAAAGTATCGCTTTCCATGCATAAGTTTAGCTTTAATAAAAAGAGCGCTTTCTGAGCATAGCTCCGAAGTGTTTTTTTTTTTATTTGAAATAGGCTTACTCATTGCCAAAGACTAGCCAAGGGCAGAGACGCGGCCTACGATGGAGTGAGTTTGCCCAGAAGGTGCCTATTCACCCTTGACTTGTTGTGTGTCTGTTTTCCCTATCAGTCCGTCTGTCTACGAAATCGTTGGTCTGTCCACCTGGGTTTTTGTCCGTCTGTCTACAAGTCACACACACACCTCGCTAGCGATATCCTAGCTCGCTCACCGGACAGATGCTCCTGTGTCTGTCTGTCTGTCTGTCTATAAGTCTCACCTTGGCATCGACGGCAGCCAGCGGGTCGTCCAACAAGTACACGTCCGCGTGTTGGTACACACACCTCGCTAGCGATATCCTAGCTCGTTGACCACCAGAGAGAGATGCACCTACAATCAATAGTTATATATAATACAAATGTTAAAAGTGGACTTTATCTTTAGTGTCATCAACAGAGCCCGGATTTTTCACGGCAATACAAAACACTATCGTAGTGAAAGAAACGTTATTTTATCGGTATCGATTCTCCACAATGTAATTGAAAATAAAAACGCGAAATTCAAAAGGCAGGACATGCAATACGACTTGTGATTTGTATGAAAAACTTAGTTAGCGGGCCTCCTGCCTTTTGAATTTCGTGTTTTTATTTTCAATCACAAAGTTTGCTGACATGATTTTAACCGTAAATTAAAGAACATTATTGCATGTTTTTCGTAGCACAATTAGGTGAGGCGATATTAAGCTGAAAACGTTAGCAAAACACACAATTTTATCTAGTTTACAAAAAAGAGTACTTTTTCAAATCTCGAATCTCTGAAACTATAAGACCTAGGGTAAAGCATGTTAGCTCAACTTTTTGGAAATTTATTAATCTTTAAACGTTTGATAACACGTGATATCAAAAAACGTAACAGTTCTTTAATAAAAATCAGTAACTAAAAAATGACCGTAAATTTCGCAGTTTTTCACGTAATACGCAGCTAGCACAACTTTTTTTTTATTGCAAAATGTGGTTTTATACTGTCCTGTGGTGTCTACACAACATACCAAAAATGCAGCGATACTACTTGATTTGCAAAATGATGCACGGTTTGACCGTACTACACGGGATTCCTGTGATAAGGCTGCCACCGAAGTCACGGCGGTTGAAAGAAATGTCCTTTTATACTATGTAGTGATAGTTACACGTTTAACTATAATTACCTCTTTCACCGACGATGGTTTTATCTCCGTGAGAGAGTATTTCGAGGTCGCTCTTTAGCTGACAACACTTGATGACTTGCTTGTATCTCCTTAGGTCCATCTCTTGACCAAATAAAATGTTTTGCCGGACCTGCAAATAAAAATGGATCATATTTATAGTTATAAAAATCGTTTAAATATTTCATTATTCCTTGCTCAATAAGCAAAGACCGGAAGGCGAGAGCCAAAATGTACTTTTCACTAGTGCTTAATTAAACATCGACTATTTTATCGAGATCTATACAAATATTTTTGAAGATAAAAATTTATTGATCAAACTTATTACAATATCAATTTTATGAGCGATTTAAAATGGATAAACAATAATATGTAAATAATACCTAAGCACCATAAAACGGCTACAAATCCAAAATAAAAGCCTGAATATAGTTCAAAAATCGACTTCAGTCTACTTGTTAAGATTACTTTTACATCCACAAGGCTGAGTTATTCACAATAAATACGGCCCCTATACCACAAAACTTTACAAGCATACAATTCTACAAAATTGTCAACTTTTTGTATGGGAATTTATACAATTTCGTTGAATTGTACGCTTGTAAAGTTTTGTGGAATAGGCCACTGATTGTGTTGAATATAAGCGTTGGCGTTTTAACTTTTAAAATCTTACATAAATGATGGAACATGGAAAAGAAGTGGAACTACTAAAGCAAGATAATACATTTCATCAATTCAAAAATTGTTCATATGCATGTCGATAGAGTAGTCGATATTTAATGAACTAGTAAAAAGCGTACATATTTTTGCTCTCGTCGTCCGCGCTTTGTCAATCAGTCATTATATATTTATTCGTCACTGATAATTTCAGAGATCGAACGTCTAATACGAAAATAACGACTAATTTAATATTGATTTACATATTTTATCACAAATGTATTCAAACATTTAAAAAAGGCAATATCGTTTGGGTGTCAAGTGCACTCAAAAAGAATCGCCTACATTATCGTGGATTTCCCGGAGCCGACTGTACGTAGTGTACCTACTATTGTTGTAACATGCGGAGTTGTGAAGTTTCTGATCCGTCCCAAGGACCGACTAGAAGTACCTTTACACTATCTTCGTCCTGCCCGTATACTAAATTAGAGCTCCTGAAATTTAAACCTGATAAGTTCGAAAATATAATTGCTTTTCTTTTGTTCTAAACAATCGAATATGTCCTTTATAAATCACATTGGGCAGGACGAGGCTATATCCATTCGTTCACTCAATCAATAATCATTCATTCGATTTTTTATAATGATTCTTTAGTCATTCGTACATTTTCGTTATTAGTTTTCTTCAAAATACAACGTCTTTTTTGTCATTCTTTCATTCATTTGTTCACTCATCCACAAATTAATCTTTACTAAATATCTATAAATTATACATATATTAGCAATTAATACAATCATTATTTATTATTCTCCGATTCATTCATCAAAACCATACTCATGTGACATAAGCTAGTTATCAAACTTCTAACTTTTTTGACACCACGTCAACAAAATGTCATAACTGAAATTTTACTCACGTGCGTGTAAGCTCCGAAATGGAATTCGAGATCAAAAATGTAAACAATCTATGACAATGACATGACATTATAAAGTCAATGTTAAAGTGACATTCCAGGGGTATAAAACTTTTTATTTTTTAACACTTTTATAAATTAACGTCGCATTTTGAGATGGGTTATTTACTTTATTTTATTTATTTGCACACTTACAAACTATCCTTACAGGTGCTAAAACTAAGACAATGCTTGATGTTTAGGTGTAGATACGCGAAAGTCAAAGTATGTTCGATACACAAGCAGGGGCGTAGCTACTGCCGTATCTGCCGTATCAATTATACGGGGCCCCGGGCCACGGGGGCCCTCAAAATGCGTAAGGAAAAAGAATAAAAACTTTCTAATTTGTATTACCTCCATATAAGGGCCTCCAAAAAAAATTTATACGGGGCCCCGACAAGGCACGCTACGCCACTGTACACAAGTATCACATTCATTAATATATTTTTGGACATGACTATAAAAAACATACGGCTGAGTGTTCACGGTTCCTGATTACAAAAATAATACGTAGAAAATTTACTAGAATGATGTAATAATCAACATAATCAATGTTTGAAAACCAATGTCGTGTTACTTTAATCTTTAGGTAAGTCGGGAAACGAATTCCTGTCTTCATCTATAGTTACAATCAAATCCATTTATATTAAAAAATTAAAATGATTGATTTGTAGGCAAAAATACTAAAATCTGTATTCATGTTCTTTGTAATGTTAAATTTTAGGTGTTTTTATGAATTCATAAGAAGTCCGTTGGAGCACCATCTTGTTATGATTTTTTCAGTACATTGTTATAACTGCAAACCAAATGTTTAAAACTTCTTATCATTGCCAGTAGTATAAATTAAACACCCTACATTTTATTAAAACTAGAGAAATAAATCATTAAAAAAATAATGTGTGATATAAAAAAATTGTAAAATATTTAAAAACTGTACGTTCCGTCAGTGACTGTAAATGCGCATTTTTTAAAGAGTATTTCAATGATTTTAGATTACCCACCTCTCGCAATTATTTTTTTGTGGTGGTATCCCCTTTGTTTACATTTTTGATCTCCAATTAGATTTCTGATCTTAGGTCTGCATTTCTATGTAAACCAAGACTTTATACAGAGTGTTTTTTTTAAGTGGGACAGTATGGGGAAATCGAAAACTATAGAAGATACAAGGAAGCTGTCTTAGGAGACATTAGGTATTTTTTTGAGATAACAATTTTGACATTTTCAAAATTTTGGTCAAGTGCGAGTTGTACCAAAAAATTAATAATATTGATAAAAAAATTTTTTGACGCAGATCGACTTGATTTCATGCGTAGAGAATTTTATTGTATTGGATGAAAAAAATCTGAACAGCAGAAGTTAGTCAAATTTAAGAAAACCATTTCTCATATTACATCCACTGTGAAGTGTGCTCGCGGAGGATCGCCTGCAGTATCGTGGACTTACCGGAGCCGACTGTACGTGTACTTACTATTGTCGCTAACGAGTTCAAGCGACAAAACCGTAGCCTAAGATAAGACTAGAAGTCACTCATGACCGAGTTACGCATTAGAGTTAAATTATAATGTATCCGTTCATTCACTCATTCATTCGATTTTTTTTTCATTCATTTATTCAAATATTACTCATTAGTTTTCTTCAAAATACAATATATTTTTTGATATTATTTCATTCATTTGTTCACTTATTAATGAATGAATGAATGCTAAATTCAACATATTCATCAACAAAGTAATCTAAATATCTATAAATAATACAAATATAAGTAATTAATACATTCAATCATTTTATTCTGATTCATTCGTCAAAACCATACTCATGCGACATAAGCAAGTTACCGCAGTTGTCCCTGACTCGACTGCAGCTCGCGGAGGATCGCCTGCAGGATCGTGGACTTACCGGAGCCGACTGTACGTGTACCTACTATTGTCGCTAACGAGTTCAAGCGACAAAACCGTAGCCTAAGATAAGACTAGAAGTCGCTCATGACCGAGTTACGCATTAGAGTTAAATTACAATGTATCCGTTCATTCACTCATTCATACGATTTATTTTTCATTTATTTATTCAAATATTACTCATTAGTTTGCTTCAAAATACAATTTATTTTTTGATATTATTTCATTCATTTGTTAACTCAATAATGAATGAATGATAAATTCTGCATATGCATCTATAAGATAATCGAAATAGCTATAAATTATACAAATATAAGTAAATAATACATTCAATTATTTTATTCTAATTCATTCGTCAAAACCATACTCATGCGATATAAGCTACCAAACTTTTAAAAAGTCTGTAATACTCACAGAAGCCTCAAACAGCCACGGTTCCTGAGCGGCGTACGCCACAGTCCCGGAGACCTGCAGTTGTCCCTGACTCGGCTGCAGCTCGCGGAGGATCACCTGCAGTATCGTGGACTTGCCGGAGCCGACTGTACCTACTATTGTCGCTAACGAGTTCAAGCGACTAAACCGTACCCTAAGATAAGACTAGAAGTCGCTTATGACTGGGTTACTCATTATATTAATTTATAATGTATCCATTTCTTCACTAATTCATTTATTCACATATAAGTCAATAGTTTTCTTCGAACTAGTATTGTTTTTTCATTCTTTCATTGATTTTTATCTCAATAATGAATTAATGATAAATTGTACATATTCATCTACAAAATAATCGAAATATCTATAATTTATACAAATATTAGTAATGAACACATTCAATCATTAATTGATTCATTGGTCAAAACCATACTCATGCGACATAAGCAAGTTACCGAACTTTAACAAAGTGAAATACTCACAGAGGCCTCAAAAAGCCACGGCTCCTGAGCGGCGTACGCCACAGTCCCGGAGACCTGCAGTTGTCCCTGACTCGGCTGCAGCTCGCGGAGGATCGCCTGCAGGATCGTGGACTTGCCGGAGCCGACTGTACCTACTATTGTTGTTAGCGTTTCGGGTTTGATCTGAATAAAGAAACATTTATAAGAGTATTTCGTGGCGATATTATTAATTATTATATTATATCATACGTGAATAATTTATTCAGTATTTGTCAAATGACTAAAGATTACCGTAACCAAACCAATAAGTAACAATTTTCAAAAAGTTTGTACATTTGGATCGTCCTCGATAGGGCTTGTCCATTAATCACGTCATACTGTATAGGGGGAGGGGGGGGTCAAGAAAAAATCACCAATTATCACCATAGGGGTGGGGGGGGGGGGGTCACCGGACAAATCACGTGTAATTTTTCGTTGCTCTCGAATCTGCTGAACAGCATTATAGCCAGTAAAAAAATCTGTAATTTTTTATGAAACACTTTTTAAATAAGAAGTTTTAAAACTTCGCGAACATTTACCTCGTAGTTGGCAAAAAAGTACCTAAATTCAAGTGCTATTAAGTTGGCAAAAATTACACGTCATATTGGCTAGGGGAGGGGGGGGGGGGTCCAGAAAATATCACCAAATATCACCAAGGGGGGTGGGGGCGTCTAAAACAGGCCAAAATTGTATGACCTGATTAAGAGACAAGCCCATATTAATAAAAATTGGTAGGATGGTAGAGTCAATAACGCTAAACAAATACACCATATTTCTTGAAATGTGGTGGATCTTATAAAAGTATTGTTATTTTAATGATTTTTTTATTCTATACGAAATTTGGAATCTCTTACTGTGTGGCAAAAATCTAAACATTTTTGTCCTACTATTGACATTGCTTATTACGGGTAGATAATTTGTTGATTACTTGTCAGACCGAGAACGAAGTATAAAATAAAAACAAACAAAAACAATTTAAATTATAATCGAATTGCTGGACATGTTTGGACCTGCGACCATATATAACATGGACGTGTAACGCCAGCTCTAAAATGCCCCCAAAACCAATTGTTCAATTGTGCCGCGCATATGTCGGCGCAACATCTTTGATATTATGTTTATAGTATATAGCCAATCAGAAATTTGATGGACCAGTGACAACTATTTATAAATGGCGGTTTAAGTTTTTATAGGCTGATATTGAAATTAATTACCGTGATGCATTGAAGAGAGGGTGACACTTTAAGTTCTGGACCGTTTTTGAAAGGCAATTTAGTATGGCGTGCGGCTTCCATGTTTTATTTGTTCGTAGGTTTGGACCCATTAAGAGGGTTTTCGTCCGGAGCGCCCTCGCACAAAACCCGAGCCGATCGCCCAGCAATCATCGGCTTAAATTAACCCGAACCCGGTTCGATTATATTTTTATATTTTTCAGTCTCACGTTAGGTACAATTCTAAAATTGAAATAACAAACTTACGACTAAGTTAATATCGCTGAGGGCTACAGTTTTTCGTTCCATCGTGTCTCCGCTTTCACCAGACTCAGAATTCTTCCAATACGCCGTGTAATTCTTCATCGAGACGAGAACTTGAGGCTTTGCGAGCTTCTCTAAGTTGGTATCCGATTTTATGTAGGCTTGTTGACTGAAATATAAATGTTTTTTCGTAGTCATGGTATTGTCCATTTCAAATACGAAGGCCTGATTCCACTTGACAAAATCATTAGGCGTTAACAATAGGATCAGTGATAACAAAAGATACCTGGCCAGACCCTTCTGAGGCGTGATAGTTTTTGCATACATCGGTTTACAGGTAAATTCACGAAAGCTGGCACGAATGGATCGAGTAAATGACAGAATGTATCTATGTGTGGATGTCAAGATGATACAGGTAGGTAAAGGAGGGCCGCGTACACACAATGATAGATGTCATTCATTTCATTCATTCGTGCCAGCTTAGGTGAATTTACTTGTAGATACGTGCCATTTTGTAGTGGACAAATTAAATGACAAAAGTTTCGAGTGGCCTCGGGTATTTGAAATGGACTATAATATAGTAGTCACTCTTCAATCATCATCAGCCTATGTTAGTCCACTGCTGGACGTAGGCCTCCCCCAAAGATTGTCACAATGACCGGTCCTGTGCCTGTGCGCATCCAGCGGACTCCTGCGACCTTCACCAGGTCATCAGTCCACCTTGTGGAGGGCCTAACCACGCTACGCCTTCCGGTACATGGCCGCCACTCGATCCTTCCCAACCCAACAGCCATCGATTCTACGCGCAATGTGCTCCGCCCACTGCCACTTCAGTTTAACGATTCGGAGAGCTATATCGGTTCATCATCAGCCTATGATAGTCCACTGCTGGACGTAGGCCTCTCCTATTAACTATGCGTATAGACGCATTAGGAGGTAAATGCCCATAATCGCCACGCTGGGCAAGCGGATTGGCGATTGCAGTAATGTGTCCACTGATGACGCTGCCGCCCATCATCAATATTTTGTCAAATAAAGTCAGTGACACTTCAATCCCTTACTCGACTCTTACGACACCCGCAGGAGGAGCTGGGGTGGTGACAAATGTATTCTTACTGCCGTCACCACACAGCTTATCGGTATATCGGTTAAGGCTAGAGATGAATCCACCTTGACTCGAATAAACCCAAAAACTTACCCACAGAATTAGATTTGGATAGAAGAAACAAGTTCATTCATTAGTATGGCGGCCGAGCGTGTCAGATTTTGTACTGAAGTTGTTACTTGCCTGTTATTTTAAATATGTCTCAGGCCCTTGAGTATTCATATTTTTTTGTGTTGTTGCAATTAATATTACTAAAGGAGGCATTATTAATGTTTTTGTTCACTTCAACTTACAAAATTTGACGCTCGAAAGCTGCAAGCTGCGATTAAAGACGGACAACTCAGTGGATTTTACTGAGTTCATTTGACACGCTAAGTAGATACATTTGCTTGTTCTATGGTATACAGTGTGTAAGTCTAATACGGGCGATCAATTAAACCAGGCATGGGATTCATTAGTGTAATCATAATTTACAAGGTTTTTTTAAAGTTACTCTCAATTATGACCCCACAGAATTTTTTTAAGATTATCGGAGCAGCAATGTAGGTGTGTACATTTGTTATTGTTGATATGGCAGTTATGTCATCTGCTTTTGAAATTAGCTGTCAATGAGTATTTAACTCGCGTATGTTGCTCTACATTGCGCGCCGAATTATTTTGTATGTAAAAACTTTTTGCTCTAATTTTAAGTAAAAGTTATTTGAATGTACTTATTATGTCGTAAACTAACACCCGTTAAGAGCTTCGCCCGTATTAGACTTACACCCTGTATATGACATCTGTGAACTTACCCGTTACCAATCTTCTCAAACACCCCATTAGTCTTAACCTTCTCTTCATCAATCTTCATCAAATCCACTCCATCTTTATTATCCACCTCCGGCAGTAACAGAAACTCTTGCATCCTCTTCACACTCACGTAAGCTTCGAGCGTGAAAGTGATAGCAAGAGGCAGGAAATCCACTAACGTATACTTCAGTATTTCGTAGTATGAGAATATGACGAAGACTTTGGCGGCTGTTAATTCGTTGTCAAAGGATAAAAAGGAGATGATGGAAAGGAAAATGGCGACTTTTGTGTTTAGTTTGACGCATGATATCATTACTGCTCGGAGCCAGGACATCTTTTTTATAATGTTCATTTCTTTTCTGTAAGAAAAAGGGGTTGTAAGGTATAAATTTCACAATACAGTGTATAATATACAGTATGTATCACCTCGTAGAGCCAAAAAAGAAACCCATTCATATTTAGATCATAGTGAACAACTTTTACTATGGAGCCAAACCCGAATTCAAGATAAAAAATTTGACAGTTTCATACATTTTGATTGCGTGATCATGAACACGTTGTATGGGAGAGTAATTTTTTTTTCGCGAATTCGAGTTGCGTCCCATAGTAAAAGTTGTTCAGTATGATCTAAATATTAATGGGTTTCTTCCTTGGCTCTACGAGGTGATACATACTGTATACATATCGACGTCAGATTACAAAAAAAAGTAAACAAACATGGCTGACGTCTTTGACACATAATCGTGAAACAGGTTCGCAGTAGTAGATTACATGCCAAGGCCGTTTATTGGGAAATGTCTCGGATGACGTGTAATTGTGTACAATACAAACATGTGACCCGAGGATCCCATTTAACGGCCGAGGTGTGTATACTAATTTTCTGCTCAACGGAGCCGGCAGGTGGCAACTTAGTTTGGCGCAGCGGCCGGCAATGTGCTGTTTGCCAGCCGGAGGGCAGAAAATATATTTTTCAATTAATACTAATAAATATCAATAATTTTTTGAATCGAACGGGTTTACATGCGACGTTGCTAAGTGTAATGACAGTTTTTATAGTGAGGTTTGTCAGCTGACGATATGCAATTTAAAATATACTTACTTCCTGGCCTCTCCGATAATCCTAGCAAACGCGTTCTCCCAAGCATACATTTTGATAGCCTCTATGCTCTGTATAACTTCATTCATCAGTCTGATTCTGTTGTCAGTGCGCATGGCAGTTTTTCGACGTAGCTTACTCGATATCTTGCCTAGGTAACCTGTAAATAAACTATTTGTTAGCACACTAGTTTTAAAAGTATAGGGCGCATGAACAGGGATGATGACTGTAGTTAAAATAAATTATTTAAAACTATGCACGACATAATACACGAAGAAGTTATTACTAAGATGTAGCTTGCAGTAATTTTTGTACAGAACTTCTATTTAATAAATTTAAAAGAATTTAAAAGAGGTCATTTGGCAGTACTCAAACGTGACGTCACTTTTGAGTATTTCATATAAAATAGTGGTGATAGTTTTGACAGTTCGAAAAAAGATGCTGATTTGACTTGCCAGTTATCATGAAATTAGATGTTATAATTATTAGATGTCATAAAGCGAAGAAAAAATACAGAGTTAACCAACGCCGAATAAGATTTGAAACCACGTCCTCAGATTTAGCTGATGCCTAACCCACTCAGCCACTCCAGCTTAGCAGATACCTGTCGAATTTCTCGGGTAACGATGATAAGTGTTTACAGGCCATAATTTCGTAAATATGAGAGATATCAGAAAACTTTTAACGGATATCGAAAGTACGTTACCCAACAAATAAAATTACATTAATAACTTTTTTGAAATAAAATCAGAAATATCCCAAATATTAACTACAAACCCCTCCATACATTTAGTAGGTAGCCGTTCATTCCAAGACTAGTTTAATACGAATATTTAAGAATAAACGTTAGATTAATTATTTCATAAACGGTAGTATTATTATATTTATTATTTTATCAGAATGTATTCGTACAAATAACGAATATCTAACAGTTTTATCTCTTACGACACCCGACATTCTTTAAGAATGAACAAGCGGATTGGCGATCGCAGTAATGTGTCCACTATGATGACGCTGCTGCCCATCATCAATCTTCTATCAAAGAATGGTCAGTGACACTTCAATCGCTACTACATATTTTTTTATAATTATAAGGGTAGTTTAAGTGTGTTATCACTCTGTCCGTGTTTAATCTTTTAGACACCAATGCGTTACCGTGACCCGGGCTTTTAAGGAATAACACAGAACTAACCTTGTAAAGGTATAAACATAAGCAGAAACGCGACCCCAACTAAGGTAGCGACGCCGATCTGCCGATACATCAGATACACAATCAGCATGCTTTCTATCGGGGTTCGAACTAAATCCACCATGAATAAACATGCTATGATGAACCTATACTTACTGTTTGATAACATACTAACCTTGTAAAGGTATAAACATGAGCAGAAACGCGACCCCAACTAAGGTAGCGACGCCGATCTGCCGATACATCAGATAGACAATCAGCATGCTTTCTATCGGGGTTCGAACTAAATCCACCATGAATAGACATGCTTTGTCGAACCAACTACCTGATATACTTACTGTTTGTTAACATACTAACCTTGTAAAGGTATAAACATGAGCAGAAACGCGACCCCAACTAAGGTAGCGACGCCGATCTGTCGATACATTAGATACACAATCAGCATGCTCTCTATCGGGGTTCGAACTAAATCCACCATGAAGAGACATGCCATGTCGAACCGGGGGGCGTCTGCGGTTAGTAAAGTGAGAACGCGGCCGGATAGCCCGCTCTCGCTCGTTTCTAGGCGGAGGAGCTGAAACAAAACATCACATCGTCAATCTATTTCAGTTTATCAGTCCTTCGCGTTATACAGGGTGACCAAATCCCGCTACCGGTTCTTGGAAAGCCCCTTATGGGATTTTCTAAGAAATTAATTCAAATTTCAGAAGTAGTAGTCAAAAGTGTGTTACTATATAATATTTTCTTCGGTTACCGCGAGGATTACTCATGAAATAAAACTATGAAAACGGATAAACAGTCATCCGCAGACCACGAACCCTGTAAAGTGTTCGAAACGTCGGAATGAAGTTAAAATTAGTTAATATACGCGAGTTTATCCGTTTTCATAGTTTTATTTCATGTGTTACTATATTTACTTAAGAGATATAGTAACACCTCGTAGGTACGTATTAAAAAAAATCCTTCGACCCCTTATGAAACTTCCAAAAACGTGTAACCACAAGCCAAGTGCCATGCTTCAGAATAACTGTGGCTACATATTATCATCAATGTTATTAACATAGCAATAAAGTAAAAATTAAAATGTACATTATATTATTCTTCTTATTCTTATTCAGTAGTCTATTCCAAAAAAACCGTGTCATGTGAGAGGCTATACAACGTGTTATACACGAGCCACTGAAAACCTTGAACAGGGTAATTTGGTAGGTTACACAGGTTACACTGAACTACTTTTACTATGGAGCTAACCCAGAAATCACAAAAAAATGTTGGCTCTTTCTTACAAAACGACGTGATCAATCGGTCAAAGTGTATAAAAAAGAGAATGTTTTTTTAGATTTCGTGATTGGCACCATAATAAAAGTTGTTCAGTATAGCCTACTAAATCACCCCGTTCAAGGTCAGCGACATCTTACACAAATCAACCTAGTCCCACGGTATAATGGTATATAACTATTAACTGTGTTGGTGAGGGTACCTACCTTCCGGTAGATAAGCGAACAGCATCCCACCCTGATCTTCATGGCCATATCGAGTAGCCACAGCAGCATCGGGTGCATCAGGCTTGCACTTACTGCCATGAAGCTGCAATTTAAACAAGCTGTCTAAATCTTTTATACAAAGCTTTTATTGCCCAACTGTGTTTTTTTATTAATTTCATTTAGGATATGAACAAATAAAACATGAAAGCCGCACGCCATAGTAAATTGCCTTTCAAAAACGGTCCTGAATTCCTCTTCAATGCATCACGGCAATGAATTTCAATGGCAACCTATAAAAACTTAAACCGCCATTTAAAAATAGTGGTGATTGGTCCGTCAAAGTTTTCATTGGTTACTGATTGTCTCCCGTTCGTTGCCGCCGCGATTTGGGCTCTACTTTTCACTTACGATCAGGTGGAGCGGAGCCACTTTGTTGTGCCAACATAAAAAAAAAAAAGTCTATAAGCATTTATTTGTCAAAGATGTTGCGTCGACATATGCGCGGTGTTAACAAAAACACTATGACCTGGCCATCTTGGCACTTGAACAATTGTTTTTAGGAGTATTTTTAAGCAGGCGTTAGGCGTCCATGTTACAGATGGTCGCAGTTTAGTACCCATTAAGACGAGTTCAAAAATGCCCCCAAAACAAATTGTTCAATTGTGCCAAGATGGGTAGGACATACCACTTTTCTTAACACCACGCATATTTCGGCGCAACATCTTTGACAAATGTTTATAAAATATAGCCAATCAAAACTTTGATGGACCAATCACAACTATTTTTAAATGACTGTTTAAGTTTTTTATAGGTTGATATTGAAATTCATTACCGTGATGCATTGAAGATTGATGAGGGGGTGACACTTGTCAACTAAAATTCAGGACCGTTTTTGAAAGGCAATTTAGTAAGGCGTGCGGCTTCCATGTTTTATTTGTTCGTAGAGCTCCGCAGATATTTAAGGACCCGACTGTACCACAAGTTAAAGGATACGTTAGGTTTTATTCGATACGTAAAGCAGCTTTACGGATGGAGAATTTTGTATAACGCCACTATTATTTTCGCGGTGCAATATGTAAACTAGGGGTAAAATCGGGACACTTACCCTACAACGCCGGCCGCGTAAAAATACGCTAACGTGGGACTAACCCCGGCGTGGTTTGGTGAAAAATAGTTTATCAAGCCTTCGAGACACATTGGAATGGATAGCCTGAAAACAAATACAAATTTAAAGACACCACAGACACAGTATAATAAATAGTACAACATTACGTATCTATTAGGGTGCTTCTTATTTTTGCAATTTTGTAGGATTTTCGAACCAATAAAAGAGCTCTTTGCTCTTCCGATTGCAAAATTAGTAGTTAATAGTAATAAAAAAACGATCAATCATTTTGCCTTTCTTGAACTTCGTACTTCGGTAGCGACCCCTAATTTTTGTTTAAAATAATTGAAAAAAAAAACAAATATGGTTTACTTATCAAATAACAAAATCAGAGGGTGCCTCATAGAAAATTTCAATCGGGAGAGCGAGCTCCTTTATTGGTTCGAACATCCTACAAAATTGCAAAAATAAGAAGCACCTTAGTATCTATACATCTATTTTTTGTATTTATTTTACTTTTAGAAGTTCTTGTAATCCCGTTAGAAGAAAAGTGCCCCAATATTACCATACATCATTAAAATTTCCTCCGAGTTACTATTACAAGAAAAATCGTAACTCAGTGGAATAAAAACTAGGGACACTTTTTTTCTCCTACAGAGATTAAAAATGCTCGTTATACTGTACAGAAAAGTAACAACAATTATATTTATAGGCCTTTGCCCAGCAGTGGGACACTACATAGGCTTTAATAATAAATCATAATAAAGAAATAATTTATATAACCTGAATTTGATAACAACTGACTAGTTTACAACAATTTGTGGGGTACAAATAGTGGTATTCAGGGCGACCACGTTTCCCCTTGCCTCTTCCAGTTCAGGATGCTTAGCCAAGTTGCCAATCGCTAGCGCTTAGTAGCGTATCGTAGTTTTCCCTCACTGTCATTCTTTCATATTAGTGCGACAAAGACAGTTGGTTGGGTTTCGCTTACGATTGACGATTAAGCGTTAGCGATTGGCAACTTGTCTAAGCACTCACGGCTATTTTGGCGCCGATCCGTGGAGCAAGAGTGTGTTCGGCATAAGGTGACCCAAACTGCCCAGGACAGAATTCAATGGAAGAAACACACCCTACACTTCAATAGAGGGTAAGAGGATGGAAAGAAGAGAAGACAAATAGTGGAACTCACCTAATGCTCGCATCTACAATGGCGAACAGTATATTTCCTATAATAAACTTAAGACCGTATATCTTAACAATAGCACGCAGGAGGGACGGATTTTTGCCTTTTTCTGGAAAAGAAACACCTTTTTTGTAAAAATTTGAGAAAAAATAAAATCAGGAAGCATGTGGTCTTTTATTCACGACATCTTGTGTCAAACTGTTTAAGATAAACGGGTGAATATCTGAGCGTTTCAACCGCCTAAATGACGAAGTATAACATTGAGACGTTAAGAAACTTCGGCATAAATTATGCCACCAAAATTAAACGGTTGAAACGCTCTGATATTCACCCAAACAGGCATTAAAAAATACCAATACTGTTATTTTTAATAGCGAGTACTATTGCATTCGTAAAATGTTGTATGACAAGTAGCTATTTTTAGAGGTAAGTGCCTACCTCTAAAAATAGCAACACATGATTTTCTAGCAATTTTAATTATTATTTTTAGTCATTTTACATTATTCCGTTCTTCTGAGATACTATGTTAATTTAGAAGAACAATTTCTTTAGGTGCATGCTCTCGATTGGCCGCATTAAAACAGGAGGTGTAATTTTTTTCATATTTATCATCGATTTCCAGACGGGGTAAGACATTTGTAGAAAATCTGTGAGTACAGAATTACTAACTTCTAAAAATAACAAAGTCTTCTGTAAGAAAAATACCCTATCTACAATATTTAAGGTACATTCCCTTCGTGTCCCATATTTTTGGGACGCCTTTATACAGAGTTGGGCAAGAATTATCTTTTTACAAATAACAGGATCGATAACTAAATCATCTTTCATTTAAATAACTAAATAATCCTTCATTTTGAATTTATCTAGATGAATCAACGTTTATCTAAATAATTTATTTGACGTTTGAAATAAAAGATGAATTATCTTTACTTAAGTTTACTTTAATGAGCAATGTCATAGTGACGGTTTGACCTGACGTTTTATCTGAGCTTACTTCAAGAACAAACGAGGCCCGTTATCTTCATCTAGATAATTTATCTAAATAAAAGAGTTGACAGCTAAAATATTTGCAAATGAAATGAATTATCTTCAAATAAATTTATTTGAGATGATTTTATTTAAAATAATATCTAGATACTAATTATCTAGATAATGCCCAACTCTGCCTTTATACATGGAGCTAAGGCCGTGGGTTTTCTGGCCGGCGACCGACGCGTGTCCGCCGCCGACAACGTTCGAATGTTTTGTTCGCGAATGTTTGAGGGTGGTTTCTCTGACAAGTCGTCGGTTAGCCGCTGCCGGCGACGTTTCAGAGAAACCACCCTCAAACATTCGCGAACAAAACATTCGAACGTCGGTCGCCGGCCGCCGGCTAGAAAAACCAGGGCCTAAGGTTTTCAATGGCTGCTAACTAATGGAAACTTTTCGTATTTACCCCGGTTATCGAGTTCCTGTTTCCATTTTTCGGCCAGCGCGTCCCCTCGGGGCGCGGCCCTGTGCCCCGGTGTACATCTGTAAATAAAACATTTATAAATTATAAATATTAGATGTCATATACCAAAGAAAAACGACCAAGATCACCTAACGTCCAAGGTGGGGATCGAACCCACGTGCTCAGCTTTCGCGGCTGATGCCTGCACCCCTCGGCCACTCGGCCACTCTTCACCAAAAAAAAACACCAAAATATTTTGTTAAATAAATAATTTCATTTGTATTTTCACAATACGTTTAAAACACTTATGTTATTTTTCGACTCCAGCAAGCCTAGTCAACATGCCATTCAATCGTATACAATAAGCGATAAGTCACGTGACCATAAAAATGTATGGAAATGGTCACGTGACTTTTCGTCCGAATCTGTCCTCGTACATTTATTATTTATCGCTTATCGTATACGATTACAGAATGGCATTTATTCTGGCCTACTTCCGCTAACAACGGAAGTTCATAAATTTAGGGGATTTATCTGTCACCTGTCACTCCAAAGAAGGCGTCATAAGAGTAACAGAGTAAAATACTCGAAATTTGCGTATTTCGTAGTTCGGTTCGGTTTTAGGGACACCTAATTAGCGTGAGATTAAAAAAAGCTTGATTTCAGTCAGGTTTGTAACGATAATCAAGTACGATATCTTTAGGAATTTAATATTGATCGGATGGAATTTTTATAATTTCACTTATATTTTACAAAATGAACTCTGTAACCGAATTAATACCGAAATTTAGTGTTTAATTGTCGTTACAAATCTGACTTTATCTCACGCTAATTGGGTGTCCCTAAAACTAAAAAAGCTTGTACGTGGTTAGTTAGTACAAGTTTCTCAGGCGTATGGTTTTATGAGAAAATCCATACGTTATACCTTAAAACCATATGCCTGCGAAATATGTAATCATCGTATTTTTAAAATGGGAAATAACTTCGATGAGACGGAGATGTGAGGTTATCTTTATTTGATGTATTTTGTATCATTACTATCATTACCTAATAGTAGTAAAATACAACGATGAGATGCCCAATCAAAACTTACGACGTGTATATTAGCTAATTTGTTTTGTCTCTTTCTACAAAACACAAAAGTCAAATTGACATACGTATGTCATAGCAAATATAGATATTATAGATATGCAATAGGATAGGCCCTTGTCCAGCATATGACTGAACAGTTTATGATGGTGATGATGTGATACTCACCTATAAACATCTGATATGCTGAGTTGCCCTTTTCGACCCTTCACGAAGAGTGGCCTAGTGTACCTGAAATACATATTAAAATAAGATTCAGTATAAATCTATATTAAAACTTTAATCGCCGACTTTCTTTACTTATTTCATCTAGAACTAAACAGAATGACTTGTTGAGTTGTAGACTGGTAAGTACACATATCTCAAGTGTATGGTTTTATGCCAAAATCCATATGTTTAATCTTAAAACCATGGCCGGCGAAATGAACCGGCGAAATGTGTCGTCAGTATTTATGAACTGACACGAATAAATAACAGAGGAGTCCAATAAAATGTATCAGGCGTACATTGGCTAATTTACGTTTTGTCCTTTTCTACCATACGCAAGTGTCAAATTGATTGTTAACAATAATAAATATCCGTTTTTGTCACACTAACGACACCATCGTTAAAGTGACAGAGATAAATGCTCGAAAAATACGAATTTCTTAGTTCGCGTTAAGCTATGTATGAACAACTAAACCAAACTTAGTTTGCACCTCATTAGTATGTGTGTAATAGATGTAATCTGCAAATTCAAGTTGGTGGAAATCTACGAACAAATAAAACATGGAAGCCGCACGCCATACTAAATTACCTCTCAAAAACTGGCCTGAATTTTAGTTAACAAGTGTCACCCCCTCTTCAATGCATCACGGTAATGAATTTTCAATATCAACCTATAAAAACTTAAACCGCCATTTAAAAATAGTTGTGATTGGTACATCAAAGTTTTGATTGGCTATATTCTATAAACGTTTGTCAAAGATGTTGCGCCGAAATATGCGCGGTGTTAAGAAAAGCGCTATGTCCTGCCCATCTTAGCACAATTTTGAGCTGGCGTTAGACGTCTATGTTATATATGGTCGCAGGTGGAAATGTAATGGAAATTTTACTTACCAAAAACATGCTTTCGATATAATATTGGCTATCTCCCTTGGATTTTGTTTCCTCTCTATATCGAAGTACCCTGGGTCCATGGCAACTTGTATCCAACTATACTTAGTTTTAAGTACAAATATAAGTAGCACTTAAGTGTAGATTTTTGGCACTGTTTTGTATCTTACGGCATAGTCTGTAACAAAAGGAATCATAATATTAATATAGTACATTACGACACAAGTGCGAAAAACACGAAATTCGAAACGAGTGGCGATTGTTTAAAACATGACCGAAGGGAGTGTTTTAAATCGACACGAGTTACGAATTTCGTTATTGCACAATGTCTCGAACGACGTTTTTTAGTACAGATGGCCCCCCGAAGTTTTGGACCTGACGTAAAATGACCCACTTCTCACACTAGAGCCTAAAAAAACCGGCCAAGTGCGAGTCGGACTCGCGCGCGAAGGGTTCCGTACCATTATCAAGTTATTATTAAAAAATACAGTTAAATCAACCTACCTCAAAAACTATAGGAGATAATTTAATCAAACCAAAAATCGTTGATAGAGTTTATTAATGTGCATAACATATATTTTTTTTTAAATTTTATATCGCGTAGTTTAAAAAATAGAGGGGGGGGGGGACACATTTTTCAGACTTTGAGAGCTGATATCTCGAAAACGGTTTGCTTAAATAAAAATAAGATTTATAAACCTTCATATGATGTTCAAAGACCTTTCTATTAATACCCCACATGCTTATATACAACTAAAAAAAATGTTGTATCCCTCAGTTACATGTATGGAGGGCCCCCACCCCAATGGTTTTTTTTACAATTTAGTATCATAATCCTGTAGCGGTTCATACAACACATATCCTTACCAAATTTCGTTACTGTAGCATTTATAGTTTCCGAGTAAATTGGCTGTGACAGGCGGACAGACGGACAGACGGACATGACGAATCTATAAGGGTTCCGTTTTGCCATTTTGGCTACGGAACCCTAAAAAGGCAACATCTGTACTAAAAAATTGTTTTTTTACTGTTATTAATTGCAATGAATTTACTGTTTCCTACTGGTGTATAAATTGACAGACGTTGTACTTAGGTATCTAGTCCGTATTACCTAATTAGTTGCTTTTTATTGTGTTTGTGTTTTTATAAACCTCCAGCCTAGTTGGTAGTGACCCTGCCTACGAAGCTGGAGGTTCCGGGTTCGAATCCCAGCGAGGGCATTATTTGTGTATTTATTTATCACAAAATTTGTTCTTTGGGCATGGCTATGTATCTATATGTATCTATCTATTATAAAAAGGTTGTCTGGAAGAGATCGCTTATTAGCGATAAGACCGCCTGTTGCCTACCACTGTTTTAGTTTTTCTTGTCTGTAGTTTTGTTGGTTTATTTTCTGGTGAACAATAAAGAGTATTTATTATTATTATATCGTCGCCTAGTACCCACATCACAAGCCTTAATGGAGCTTACCGTGGGGCTAGGTCGATTTGTGTAAGATGTCCCAAGATATTTTTATAATTTTATTCATTATTTAATAAAAATTACCTTGCCTTAAAGGGCGGTCACACAAACAAGTTAAGCACCTATGTTCTATACGAATAGTTAAGTAAAACATACGCGGTTGGTGATAATCTCTATTTACTTCGTTGAAAACTAAATAATATTTGTCATAAACATCTATTGAATGGTGTAAATGATTGCCCAAACACGTGCGGTACGTGGAAAATTACAGTTTTCCTGTTACTAACTGACGCAGATTACGTGACACTAGGACAGATATGCAACATTAACAGATGCATGCAGGCATACTCTCCCTACTTTTTTCCTTAGATATTTGTTGTATTTTTGGGTTCTCCAATATCTGGAAGTTTTAACTATCTAGCTAACTATCACGATTCATGATACAGCCTTGTGATAGACGAACTAGTATTAGGTTTTTGTTTTTACTCTTTGGGTACTTACAAATTTAATTTATAAGTCTATCAAACGATAAGTAAAAATTGTTCCTTGGTCGTGGGTGTCTGTAGTGTCTATGTATTTATATATTATGTATATCGTCGCCTGGTACCCACATCACAAGCCTTAATTGAGTATTCCGTGGGACTAGGTCAATTAATGTAAGAAGTCCTAACTCCAAAACATTTATTTATTTTATTTAACATTTGAACTAATAGATGGAGAATGTACGACAAAATAGACGAAAAAGGCGGAGCGTGCATTTAATCCTATTTTATTTAAATAGATAACTTTACCTCTGTGGATTAAATAACTTTACACTCCTTAACGCACATATCCAGCAAGCGATACAGTTACAGGAATAGTCCGTGCGATAACAAATATTGTAGACGAGTATCCGTATCTGAGATGTAAGGTGTAATCTATGGCATAGCAACGTCCAATGGGTCATTAATATTTTTTCCGAATCAGGCTCCAAACAAGTAGAATGATAATGAGCAAATAGCAATTTATAGCAATTCTAGGAGATTTGCTATTGTTGTCATTTTACTGTACCCTTGACGAACTATTATCAACGATGTCTTCTCGCAAAAACACTTGACGATCATAAGTACAGTCAACAAAGAATCTGGGCTACCCCTTTTCGACTCTAGTCAGTGATAATAAGGTTTTTGTTGACAGTATCATCTTCATCAGCCTATGATAGTCCACTGCTAGACGTAGGCCTCTCCTATTAACTATGCGTATAGACGCATTAGGAGGTAAATGCCCATAATCGCCACGCTGGGCAAGCGGATTCGCGATCGCAGTAATGTGTCCACTATGATGACGCTGCTGCCCATCATCAATTTTTTATCAAATAATGGTCAGTGACACTTCAATCCCTTAGTCGACTCTTACGACACCCGCGGGAAGAGTTGGGGTGGTGACCAATGTATTCTTACTGCCGTCACCACACGGCCATACATCCATACATAACTACCCGCCTACTTATATCTCAGGATTTGCATATGAACATGAGATTTCTTTTGAACGTATTGTGAAAAGACAAATCAAATTATTTATAAACTAAATATTTTGATTTGTACTTTTTATTTTTCCCCAGTAGTCACATTCAAATTCATTGGTCAAATTGACCGGTGGTTGCTTAGACCGAGTGGCCGAGGGGTGCAGGCATCAGCCGCGAAAGCTGAGCACGTGGGTTCGATCCCCACCTTGGACGTTAGGTTATCTTGGTCGTTTTTCTTTGGTATATGACATCTCTCTAATATTTAAAATTTATGAGATTTCTTTATTCTCAAATTGGATATTGGCCCCATAGTAAAAGTTCAACAACATGACCTCAGAATTAATTTTCTAAATTTTAAACGGTGAAGAAAAAAACCACACTGTACTCGATAATGTTGTTACATTAAAAATGTTGCAATAGAGAGGATCTTATAAAAACCACTAATTACGATTAAGTTACGTTTAGTACGTGGGCAAAGCCGCGAGCGAAAGCTAGTGTTTTAGTGCTAGACGGACGGTCAAAGTCCCACTATCACAGATAAAGATTTACCCCCTTATTGATAAACGTTTGTTAACTTAACAAGCCGCTAATAATTGTTTGTCCCTTTTGCTCTTATGGACACATTGTTAAGACCGAAAGGGACAAACAATTATTAGCGGCTTGTTAAGTTAGCAGATGTTTATGAATAAGGGGGATAGTACATTACATCAGAGGCCGGTAAGATGAAGATTAACGGCCAAGTTTGTATATCGGATAGGTAACGAGGCCGGGAATCCGTTTTCACGGCGAGGCATGTATAGCGCTTTACTCAAACATACAAAGAAATAAAAAAAAATGACAATGTTGTCGAAATTTAAAAAAGTTGCCTGAAAAGCGTTATAAAAATTCCATTTCCATCCCAGTGAGTTACTACGCCCTAAAAGCGATACTTCCGAGTCTATTTTAAGGAACGTAAAGACAATATTTCATTGTATGTTTGAGAAAAATAAATTGCATGTCATAATATAAATGCCATAAGAACTCAATTCACAAGCACAATTCGCTACACAGCATTTTCCCGTATCAATTAATTTGCATTGCAAATACCAACAACACTGTGAATCTAAAGTGCACTTTATGGTCATCGATATAAGAATCATGTAGTCAGTTATTTATGTCGGCGCTTGTATACCGGGGAAGCCCGCAAGTCATTATATTTATTTAACACACTGATCGTTTAAAACCATAGTGAATGAAGGACAGTGACAAGGATTTAAATGTGAACTTTATAGCTTCTGTTTTAGAATGGAGTTGCTTTAAAATCAGTATTTTAAAACTAGACGAGGAGGCTGAATCATTTAATGTAACTACAGGGCCGGATTTAGAGGTTGAGAGGCTTCGGGGCAACAAAGGAGTGGAGGCCCCCTGACCCCCAATATTTTCTTGATTTTTTTTTCAGTCAAGTTTTTCAATATTTGTTATTTTGTTGAAACAAGTATAGATTATTTTATTATTTATATAAATATCATCGGAAACTAGAATTATTAATAACTGAAATTAATTATTAGTGTTAAGAACGGAATCTTCCGAGCTTTTTCGCAGAAAAATCTTTGATGATTTCGCTGTAGTCCAGTTCCCGGAGTAGAATCCACTTCTCATTACTCAAAAAAAAAAACTTTTTACTAGTTGGAAATTAAATTTTTCGAAATCTCTATTGTGGGGGCCCCTCTTTCGTGGAGACCCGGTTGCACCCCCCCCCCCCCCCCCCTAAATCCAGCCCTGTGTAACTACAATCAATGTCGTGTTAATGTTACAGTGCCTACAAACTGCTCTAAATAAACAAACCACTTCGATATTGGCAAATTCACTTTGCTGTTTAAACAAGCAAGGAGTAAAGCCAGAGGGAAAAAGAAAAAAATACTGGTACATATGTATATATGATTAGATTACCAATTCCCTACTCATATTATAAATGCAAAATTAACTCTTAACTACCTGTTAACGTATGCGGAGTGAAATCTGGACAGATTTTGACCAAGTAAAAAAATAAACCAAAATTAAATTGAAATTGTATCTCAATTCTAAATTAATTTGGATACATTTATTAGTTAATTTGGGAAGTTTTGTGTGTTTTGGCATCTTGATTTAGAAATTATGGCCAATTAAGTAGAACAATGTCGCAAAACTGCATGTATTTTCCACAGGACACATTTGCTATGGTCAAAATCGACGATAATTCTGAATTTTTAGAAGTCGGCAAGATTTAAAACATCATCATCAGCCTATGTTAGTCCACTACTGGACGTAGGCCTCTCCTATTAACTATGCGTATATATAGACGCATTAGGAGGCAAATGCCCATAATCGCCACGCTGAGCAAGCGGATTGGCGATCGCAGTATGTGTCCACTACGATGACGCTGCTGCTCATCATCAATCTTGTAGAATGGTTAGTGACACTTCAATCCCTTAGTCGACTCTTACGACACCCGCAGGAGGAGTTGGGGTGGTGACAAATGTATTCTTACTAGCAGCATCATCATAATGGACACATTACTGCGATTGCCAATTGCCAACCCGCTTGCCCAGCGTAGCGATTATGGTCATTACCTCTTGATGCGTTCACGTATAGTTAGTGAGAGAAGCCTACGTCCAGCAGTGGACTGAGATAGGCTGAGGACTGAGGTTGTCACACTTAATTAACAGACATCAAATGAACAAAAATATCTTTAATTACCTAGCAATGCCTTGCATTCAAAACATCAAAAAAAAAAAAACGAAAAAAAAATGTCTTTTTGCTGATTTGACCAAAAATTGGAATCGGTAGACTCATTTGACATTTTTTGCTTCTTTTAGTCTCAGGAATATGCTGTTTGAATTTTTCCCTGTCCTCGTGGGCACCTTGTATAATTATTAATTATACATTACATAATGGCACGAGGTGAACGGCCTGCGTGTTTGCCACGTGTTTGAGGTCGCCATGTTAATGATTTGTTTTTGCTCGCTCACGAATCTATTAGATGCCTGAGAACAGATAATATTAATTATAATTATCTGCACTTTACATTTGCAATAAGGTCTTCACACAACGAGAACGGTCAACAAGCCTTAATTGAGCTCACCGTGGGACTAAGTCGATTTGTGTAAGATGTCCTAAGATATTTATTTATTTAAAGGGATTGAAGTGTCGCTGACCAATCATTTATTTAAGATCGATGACGGGCTGCAGCGTCGTCTTAAAGGACACATTACTGCGATCGCCTACCCGCTTGCCCAGCGTGGCGATTATGGGCATTACTGCCTAATGCGTTCATAGGCATAAGTAATAGGGGAACCCTAAGTCCAGCTGTGGACTGAAATAAGGCCTTCGCACACTATAACAATTCATCGGCGACTCGACTCTATGTAAAATATTGAAATTTAAGCCCTATGTCATATTCTAGGATGTTGACCGGAATTATGACGGGAGACGAAACCCTCAACAGGCATCTTAAGGTGATGGGAATAAGCAACGAAGCAGCCTGTCCAGATTGCGGAACAGACGAAAGTATGTACGCAGCGGGGAGATATGGCGTGTTTGGCAGGGATAGGCTGGAGAAGGAACTCAGGGAGGTCGACCTTAGAGACGTCCTGCGGTTCTGCAAGAAAATTGGAAGGCCAGAGGGAAGTATTGTGGGAACGCTACCGGAACGCTAACCTGCAGCTTCAGCTAAGGGAAATGGGGTGAATGAGCACATTGGATGCTCGACAGCCCGCTCGAGTCCGGTCGAGCGTCCCTCCGTAACATAACATATATTCTAGGTTTAATTTCATTACTGATTCTAAAGTAGTGTACGACGAGTGGTCTATTCGTCGTAACTAAAGGTCAACCCCGACACGTTAGTCACACATTGACCACACGCTGTCCACGCGGCGACAATGCTTTTCTCGATCACGCCGCGTTGTCCATTAGTGACCATTGGGTGGATCAACCAGTTGACTACTCGTCGAATGTGTGAGTAGAGTTGCTGCCGCGTTGGTGACATGCAGTTGTTATAACGTGCGAAGACTTCTAGGATTATGTGAGACAAAAATTGGAACACACCCAGACAATCCTAACACGAGCGAGACCTTGTGATAACGTATCACAACTTGAATGTAATATTGGCAATAGATACGTAGTATCATTATTTATATTGCTATTGCATGATAACGTGATTGATTGGCTATTAAACTTATCTTTTTGATGCGATTGCCTGACAACAGACGACAAAATATAGATAAATTTTATTACAATAAGTTTCTGTCAAAAAATTATACTAGTATTTAATTCTTTTCACACCACCTATTCGAATACGGGTCTTTTCTTCCCTGCTAGGAGGGATCCAAGTGGCACTTTTCTGTTCAAGGACTTTCTATTGCCAGCCTAAAAAATTACAATGAATCTGAAAATAAACAGAACGTTCATAATTGATAAAAATTTCTTCAGAATCGATTATTTGCATAAATATTAAATATATGATATATCTTTTATTTTTCTCATAGGTGGTGTGAAAAGCAGTATGTGTCACACCACACGGTATCAACATTATTTCGTCATGGGCGTTAACGCTTGAATCCTTCATTACGCTCAGGATTCAAAATACACCCACGCCGGAAATATACCATTTTGACACAATCTACTATTAATTCATACGAAGCCATATACGGACACTTTGGTTTTGTACTCTATTGACTGCTATTAGGGTTGAAAGTGCAAATGCATTTTTGCCTATAAGACCAGAACCGTATAATATTGGGACAGCGACATATTGTAAAACAAGTTCGCAGATACATTTTTACGTTAATACTAATAAATATCAATAATGTTAACTAAAATAATTGTGAACTCAAGGTTTAAGGTTTTAAATAGGTAATAAAACGAAAATGTGTTCTAAAAGTGCGGTACGTGATTATGGAATATAATAAAGCAAGTTTTTACGTTTGTTTACTTTTTTTTCGGATTCTACAGACGAAAGGTATCGGTATTTGTATTTATTCGGCTTTTTACAATTCGCAAACGAGCGACCGCTTCATCTCTTCTACTCTTCTTAATATATTTTTGAACTACTCGTCCGCTCAGTTCTCTCTGAAGCTCTGGCGTGAAATCACGATGGGCACGGCCCCAGCCGAATAGCAACGACCTTGACACCATCGATCTGACCTTTCCGACCAAGCGACCAATTACCATTAACCTCTGACGTAAAACTAAACACATCAAATTTATATGGCACAGTATTTTCCTGTATTAAAAGCTCCGATTTATCTTGCAATATGAAAGTCACACTGAAAGTTTTACTAAACTAAGATTGGCCATGTACACAAAAATATAGGGTTGTAAGTCTCATTTAGTCCTTATACTCTTTGTTTGTTACATTGATTATAAATAAATCCTATGAATAAAAATAAAAATAATTGCAATCGATCCAATTATTAGCCGCAGACAGATAGCCTAAAGGGTGAAAACTACATTGTTAGTCTTAATATTAATTAGTCCACGGTAATAACAATCACAGCCAGTCAAATGAAACGTCAAAAATTAATTATCTACGGAAACGCCAATCAAGAATATGCAAAGCATTTTGCTGCTTAACATTAACTTATTAAGGGTTGTTATTGTTTGCATGTTTCTGGCATTCACCGATTTTTTTTGTTCTGTAACCTTGATGGTGGTTGACCCTCGATTTCTTGGGATTTATTTTCGGCGTGAAACTAATTTAAATAACAGTTAGGCTTTTTCCCGCGCAATGACGGCATTAACACGTTCGACGCCGGTGACACAGCGCCTGTGATCAAAAACTTCCGCCTCCTATGCCAGTGACACACATACGTGATCAAAATTACCGTACTCTAGTGCCACTAGCATAAATCAAGTTCTTACTCCTGAGCCAGTCGCATCGAAATACGAACATTTTTGACACAAGTGTTATGTCGCCGGCATAGGAGTACAATCATTTCAGTCACACACGCGTGTCACTGGCATAGGAGTTCTAATAAGAAAATTTCGATCGGTGTAGTATTAGGATTTAGTGAAACAGGGGGCGAACGTGTTAAAAGACGTTAGATTTGTCACCATCCCAACTATTCTTTCTCAACAAGGTTTCCCACGAAACAAATATGAATATCACGAAAAAACTGATTTCATACCGACCAATGCGGAATTGTTCATAATGTCCAGTCTCGTTTCAGAATTATGTAAACACCTTTGGAAAAAAATAGTATGGAAAAATGTATACATAATAATATACATATTAATGAACTCGAACTTTAATAATCTTAAAAAAAAGTATGTTTGTTCAGAACATAGGTCCCAAGGGAAATGTTCAGAAAGGTAATTTTAACACGTTTTTCACAGTTGGGCCCATGAGGAAAGGGAAAAATTCTAACAGCTTATTCCTGACACTAAAAGAAGCAAAAAATGTTAAATGAGTTTTAGTGAAATCTGCAAAAAAATATTTTTTTTAGTTTTTTTTTTGATGTTTTGAATGCCTTAATACACAAGAAAAGGATTTTATGAATGAAACTATCGCACTTTATAGATTTTTTTTACATTTGCTAGGTAATAAAAGATTTTTTTGTTCATTTGATGCCTGTCAATTAAGTGTGACAAGACTAAGACAACATGGTTACAAAATCGTTTCCTAGAATGCGTTTATCATTGCGTGACGGTCTAACGGTAGAAAAAATTGGATTTTTTCTTAAAATAGACTGAATCCAGAAAGCTTCATATGATATTTTTAACTTCAAATTTGGTCAGAAATCCGCTGTTGATTTTTTTCCCTTTCCTCATGGGCACATTGTACGTTTAAAGAGAGGCATACGTCCAGCGGAGGCCCGAAATAGGCTGAATTGAATATGTGAAGGTTCAAAATCAAATAATATGTATACATATTATGTATACGTGTCAAATGTCATGCTGTAAGGCGAATGTAGGCCATTGACACGAGAAGCGGGTCTTTTATCAGCAATAAATACACAATTACATATTTAATTAACGTGATTGCGCGAAGTCTTATCTTCGTATCTTTTCAAATAAACATATACAATAGTGGTATCTGCGTCTGTGAGTTTGTAGAGGAAAGGCCGAGGATTACTCACGTTGTTTTCCTCTGTAATGACGTAATATCTGTAATATTACGCGAGTATTTCTTCATTGCCAGTAATGTAATGTTTATAGGTCGGTTCCAAAAATAGGTAACTTGCCGCATCATCACACGAAGCCTTAGGAGCATTTCATAAAAACGTCACGTACGGACACAGTCATTTCAATACTTTTGAGAAATAAAATGAGGTAACCGAGTATGGTCATAATAATCACGACATAGTATAAAATAAAGTCACTTTTTCTGTCCCTATGTCTATTTCTACGCTTAAATCTTTAAAACTACGCAACGGATTTTGATGAGATTAATAGGTAGAGTAATTCAAGAGGAAGGTTTTTATGTAGGTATAGTACCCGTGCGAAGCCGGGGCGGGTCGCTAGTATAATATAAAGGCTTTAAGGTTGACAGTGTTTCTTAGCAGCCAACATATTTTATTAGTGTAGCTACCATAGCGTCACGTACGGACAAAAGTAGACATTTTCATGGAATGCTCCCTTAGCTCAAAGTATAAGACAGCAGAGTTTTCATAGCACAATCTTTTATTCAATAATTATTTAAAAATATGTGTTTTTGTTTTAATAATAATCGTACAATCTGTGGGAGCTAATTATAATTAATTATTGTATTTGCGTGGCTTGCAAGCGGTGTGCCAAATATGACATTTTCAACGCACGCGCTACGCACACGCTACGCACACGCCACGCACACGCGCACGTGCTGCAAACGCTTTCGGTGTGGCTTGGTCTTAAAACTTACTTATTACTTTAAATAAAAACCGATAAAAAAAATGTAAATGCTGCAATGCAAATTGTTCAGGCAGCGAAATGCCGTCGTCACGGACTAACTGAACTGCGGGTCTACCATGACGTGACGTCTTAAGGTGCATTTAGACCAAACGAGAATTCGCTCATTCTATCCCACACTCTGCGACCATAATTACATAACATGGACGTCTAATGCCAGCTCAAAAATGCCCCCAAAAGCAACTGTTCAATTGTGCCAAAATGGGCAGGACATAGCGCTTTTCTTAACTCCGCGCATATTTCGGCGCAAGATCTTTGACAAATGTTTAAAGAATATAGCCAATCAAAACTTTGATGGACTAATCACAGCTATTTTTAAATGACGGTTTAAGTTTTGATAGGTTGATATTGTCATTCATTCCCGTGATGCATTGAAGAGGGGATGACACTTGTCAACTAAAATTCAGGACCGTTTTTGAAAGGCAATTTAATATGGCGTGCGGCTTCCATGTTTTATTTGTTCGTAGCCCACACTCTACGAAATTCGTTCGTTACACAAAACGAGATTCGTCGAAATTCGTTGGTCTCGTAGAGTGGGGGATAGAATGAGCGAATGCTCGTTTGGTCTGAATGCAGCTCTATAGTAATCAATCACTGTTGTGAGTTGCGAATGCAAGTTTCAAACAAATCTGTATTCACTAATACTCGTAGTTTTGAAATCAAGTGCTCGTATGTCTGTATGTTTTCCAAAACAAAGGTGTATCCTTGTCTTAATGTTGGCACTGTACTGGGTACTTATACAAGTTGCCAATCGCTAACGCTTAATCGTCAATCGGACGTATTTATGCAGAAAGGAACCAACCCACATGAATTTCTAATTTCAAAGATTGACTTGTTTATTTTGATTCATGGTGTTAATTAGAATGAAAAATTCTTGTGGGTTGGTTTCCTTTTGCATAAATACGTCCATTATTTATCGTAAACCAAAGGCAGCTAACTGTCTTTGTCGCACTAACATGAAAGAGTGACAGAGAGGGAAAACTACGATACGCTACTAAGCGTTAGCGATTGGCAACTTGGCTAAGCATCCTGGCCAAGAGCATATCGGGCCATGCTAAGTGTAGGGTTATTCAAAAACCGCTAGGCCGGTTGCGTTCAAAATTGTTTGTTTTTAAAATATTCTATAAGTATTAATGCACTCACAGATTAAAAGTTAGTCAACCAGTTAGTCACCCAGGCGCAGATCCAGGACTTCGTTGAGGGGGGGTTGGCACTGCCCCATGGCATGATAGTATTATATATATAAAATTGCACCTAGGCATACAAAAGTCCAGTGTAAGGGGAGGGGGCAGGTGTCCCCATTGCCCCCCCCCCCCCTGGATCCGCGCCTGTAGTCACCCCCACCCCGTCTAACTTCTGTTTTACAGTAGTAGTACAAAAAAGAAGTACATAAATATAATAATATTTAAATTACCTGAATATATTTAAGTCATGTATGTCCACTTTTTTACGTGACAACGTAAGCTGAATAAAATAATATCTAAAGCTGAATTCACCGTACTTTTCCATTTCATTACGACAATTAAATAAAGGCCATAGTCGGATTTTCATAGTAAGTCAGCCTTTAAATCAACCAGACTCTAGTATTTTTTTGTGAGTACCTCTTATGGTGAAGAATATTTCTGCTGAGTATCAACGTCCTATCGGTGACAGTTTTTGACTTATGATTTTTTTTAGTTTTTTCTTTAATGTGTTGTATCTCAGGATGTATAAAAGCGAATTGCTTCAAATTTTGAAATAATGTTCTTTATTTAGATATGCATCGAATTTAAAAAAATGAATATCGATTGTCGTATAAAAAAAAGAAAAAAAAAGACCAAAAAATTTTTCATATTTTTTTTTGTGTACTTATGAAGTAGTGACACCTCTATTTTCTTTTTCTAATTATAGACCATACATTGGCCTACTAGTTGCCTAAGTATCAAAATTTTCCAAGCGGTACTTCTTACCAAAAATCGGCAATATGTGTGGTCAAGTTCTGCATTCAATCGGTGTTTTTCAATGTAGTATACAAACTCTTCATTTATATTTGAGTTTTCTTATCAGGTTATCTTATTTAAGAGTAAATGCTAATGACAACTTAATGTCATCATGATGCAAGCTGTTTATTTCATTATTAATCGGCCGTTTACCATTTCAACTAGCGTATCTCGATAATATTTAACTGCAATATATTATTTTTAATGAATATCTCATAAATAATATCGAATTACGCTAGTTAAAATAATAAACGGCCGATTAATAATGAAATAAACAGCTTGCATCATGATGACATTAAGTTGTCATTAGCATTTACTCTTAAATAAGATAACCTGATAAGAAAACTCAAATATAAATGAAGAGTTTGTATACTACATTGAAAAACACCGATTGAATGCAGAACTTGACCACACATATTGCCGATTTTTGGTAAGAAGTACCGCTTGGAAAATTTTGATACTTAGGCAACTAGTAGGCCAATGTATGGTCTATAATTAGAAAAAGAAAATAGAGGTGTCACTACTTCATAGGTACACAAAAAAAAATATGAAAAATTTTTTGGTCTTTTTTTTTCTTTTTTTTATACGACAATCGATATTCATTTTTTTAAATTCGATGCATATCTAAATAAAGAACATTATTTCAAAATTTGAAGCAATTCGCTTTTATACATCCTGAGATACAACACATTAAAGAGAAAACTAAAAAAAATCATAAGTCAAAAACTGTCACCGATAGGACGTTGATACTCAGCAGAAATATTCTTCACCATAAGAGGTACTCACAAAAAAACACTAGAGTCTGGTTGATTTAAAGGCTGACTTAATATGAAAATCCGACTATGGCCTTTGAGTGCTTTTTTATTATTTAAGGAGCTCATCATTCATGAAATTGAGTAAATTGAAGTCAAATTGATGTAAGCATCCTTTAATGGTTAAATAAATACATTAGTCATATGACTACGAAGCTGGAGGCTCCGGTTTCGCATCCCGTCGAGGGCATTATTTCTGTATTTATTTATAAAAACTTCTCAAATATTTTTGCCTTGGTCGTGGCTGTCTACGAATTTAAGTACCTATATGTATCTAATATATCTATTATATATATATCGTCGCCTGGTACCCACATCACAAGCCTTAATTGAGCTTACCGTGGGACTAGGTCGATTTGTGTAAGATGTCCCAAGATATTTATTTATTATTTTACATTGAGAATTTCCCGAAGTGCCCTTTATCAGTGTACAATGTTTATTTTATTATATTAAAGATACTACTGCTATTTGCTTCAAACAAAGGAGTATTAAGTATCAACAAACACACATGTGCGTTTTCTTTGTCATTTACTTAACATCTGTGCAATCTTAGGTATGTGAATCAACTTTTCTTGAGTTAGCTTGGCAAGGGCTGCCATCTCGTCGTAAAACAAAGGCTTTTTTATGACGAAGGTAGACAATTGAGCTCTCAGCCCACCTGATGGAAAGCAGTAACTGAGGCACATGGACATAGTGACCAAAAAATCGCCTATGGCCTACCCTGAGGACTTAGATGGATTGAATCTATCTATGCCAGTTACACCGGCTATCTTACCCCAAGCCGAAACACAGCAGTGCAAATATTGCTATTTAGCAGCAGGTTAACGGGTAAGACGGTGGTAAGCTATCCGGGCGGACCCTGCACGAGGTCCTACCACCAGCAAAAATCCTGGACATTTGGCGTAAACCCCTTTTTCACCACCATTGTTTCATAAAATTCTACAAAATACTTATTCACCTTCTAAAAAAATCTTAATTATAGCGACAAACATATGTAATAATATCGAATTGTTGGAATAATTGTTTTATTTTTAGAGCATGTAAAGAAAAATAAGGTGACACTGGTCGACTTGTTCACAAGTAAATAAACGCTAAAATTAATAATAACATTTGTATTACACATAGCTCCACGAGTTGAGGTCACGCACACAACAACATACATGATAGATCATACATAATATACATATATATCATCACTATCATCAGCCTTTTACAGTCCACTACTACATCCGGGTTTTACGGTACGTTTTTTGCAATTGGTACTTCGTCGTAATCGTAAGAGTCGACTAATAGATTGAAGTGTCACTGACCATTCATTGAAGAATATGATAATGAGCAACTGACAGTACCGACACATCGCGTCATTATACCGTCGCTGGTTTCTGGATTCAGTGCATTTGTAATTTTCATAATTCTTATCTCGTATGCCGAAGACGCGAATTCGCATCTTGTGTATGCGTAAACGTGATTCGGCATCACGCGACGCGAATTAGAGTGAAATAACCTAATGCCGCAGACGCGAATTCGCGTCCTTCCAAGTGTGATATATAACCTAATGCCGCGGACGCGGATTCGCGTCCGTTGAAATGTCAACGTGATGCTGTGGACGCGAATTCGCGTCGTCGTGTAGAAGGTGGCTGCGTGATGATTAAAAATATGAGGCTTCGGCAATGAATCATCATCAGCCTATGATAGTCCACTGCTGGACGTCGGCCTCTCCTATTAACTATGCGTATTAGACGCATTAGGAGGTAATTGCACACAATCGCCACGCTGGGCAAGCGAATTGGCGATCGCTGTAATGTGTCCACTATGATGACGCTGCTGCCCATCACCAATCTTTTATTAAATAATGGTAAGTGACACTTCAATCCCTTAGTCGACCCTTACGACACCCGCAGGAGGAATTGGGGTGGTGACAAATGTATTCTTACTGCTGTCACCACACGGCAAGGCAATGAATGGGTTAACTATATTAGCATTAGTAGATCGTGGTAGCCCCAGGTGACAAATGGAACCCAGAGTGGACCCATCAAAGGATCATCAAACTATCGAACCCTGATACTCTAGAAACCTTGGAAATACGTGGAAATACTAGCCACGACCTTTGGCTTCGATATTATTGTTAGCTGCGAGTGCCTAGGTTATATCCGCGTGCATACCTTCGCATTTATACGTATAAATATAGGCACACTAGGCAAATAAATTTAATAATACTTTATGAAATAAAGCTATGAAAACGGATAAACTCGCGTATATTAACTATTTTAACTTCAATCCGACGTATAACTAGCTTAATTTGCAAAGGTAGTATGTATATCCACCTTAAAATTTATTGTCCGTGGTTTACTATATTTTTCTTTGTGGGTAGTTTTGTATTTCTCTTTCTTATTTTGATGGAGGTAGATCTATTAAATTTCCTCCATTGTCAATCGCCCGCAGACCACGAACCCTGTAAAGTGTTCGAAACGTCGGAATGAAGTTAAAGTTAGTTAATATTTTAATATACGCGAGTTTTCCGTTTTCATAGTTTTATTTCATGTGTAATCCTCGCGGTAACCGAAGAAAATATTAAATAATGCTTTACAGGTTGTTTTTTTTAATTCCGTAAAATTTAAGGGAATCTTCCCATTTAGGTCAAATATAATTAATTTCTCTAAGAAACGAATGTATTCACTCTTACTGTTATTGAGCTATTAAATTAGTACATTACGATACAAGTGCGAAAAACATGAAATCCGAAACGAGTGGCCATGTTTTAAAACACGACCGAAGGGAGTTACGAATTACGAACACGAGTTATGAAGTTCCTTTTTGCACGTGTCTCGTACGACGTTTTTTAGTACAGGTGGCCCTCCGAAGTTTTGGACCTGACGTAAAATGAGCCACTTCTCGCACTAGAGCCTAAAAAAGGCACCATAAGTACTAAAAATAAATTAAAAGACTAAACAAGTGCATTACAACGTTTATTACATCCTTAAAGTACCTAAATTATTTTCACATGTGCCATGTATGGCTGACATTTGGTTTTACATTTTTTTTTTCATTCTACCGAAGAATGTTATACGGTCTACGTGAAATCAACGAATTTCGATGAATTACGTTTTGTGTAGCGAACGAATTTCGTAGAGTGGGGATAGAATGAGCATTCGCACGTTTGGTGTAAATGCCGCCTTTACAACTACTTTGTACGCAAGTAACGCTAAAGTCGCTAAACCATACACCAGCTATGCAAAACAACCTATTGCGTAAACCTTACTGTATAAAGGAACTATTAACTGACTCGATATAGTCCTTATGTCTTGGAGATAAGGTATATGAATGATCTACGTGGATGGTAGGAATACTTTCTATATTCTATACCGGTTTACAGTCACTCGCGAGTCTCGCGACGCGACCTTAAACTTGCGAATTTGATACTTGCGTCCTGTCAGCCTGTTACTTTTACAACGCTTTTAATTGCTTTTTTTTCTTTTTTTTATGATCTCACTGTACTCTTGATAGCTACGAACAAATAATACATGGAAGCCGCACGCCATACTAAATCGCCTTACAAAAACGGTACTGATTTTTAGTTAACAAGTGTCACCTCCTCTTCAATGCATCACGGTAATGAATTTCAATATCAACCTATAAAAACATAAACCGCCATTCAAAAATAGTTATGATTAGTCTGTCAAAGTGTTGATTGGCTATATTCTATAAACATACCCCTCAGGGCATCAGTCTATACTGACATCAGAAAAATGTTTTCGAACCTCTAGGAACCTCAGTAGGTAAGTCTCAAAAAAATATCACCAGTAAAAAGTAATCTAAGGGCATGGTTAATCTAGATTGAGAATTGATTTAATCCGGGTTGAGGATTGATGCGTTAATTCTAATTAAATCAATTAGAATTGTTTTAATTTGAATTGGATTATCGCGACAATTCAATTGATCAACTCAGATTGATTTAATAGAAATGATGACTGTAATTAAAATAAATTATTTGACATTATGCACGACATAATACACGAAGAACTTAAAAGAGTAGGTCATTTGGCAGTACTCAAACGTGACGTCACTTTTGAGTAGTTCATATAAAATTCCATAGTGGTGATCGTTTTGACAGGCAGGGTGTCCACTACTAAACCCAAAAAAAATCCCTGACTTTTCCCTGACTTTCCATGACTATTTCAGAAAATTTCCCTGACCAAATTTTCATTCTACAATGACATTTTTACCACTTTCGCTGCAAGTATTCAACATTACACAAAATAGGTAACTTGAAAAAATATAGTTCAAGGTTTTCGATGAGATCATAATTTTTTGTATATCTCCTTTTGAGTATTTACGTAACCCAGATTATGCCTCATCATAAATAGGAGCATAGAAATTATGCTCACATAATATTCGAACAACTCGAAATCTGCCACAACGAAATATGCTAAAGTTGAGAATGCCACAACAGTTTCTGCACAAAGCCCATTATGTTATGACACATTATGAATTCTATATGGCATAAACTATTTAGTCATAATGGGCTTTGTGCAGAAACTGTTGTGGCATTCTCAACTTTAGCATATTTCGTTGTGGCAGATTTCGAGTTGTTCGAATAATTATGTGAGCTTAATTTCGATGCTCCTATTTATGATGAGGCATAATCTGAGTGTGCATAAAAAGTATCGGCATAGTTTGTTTTAGCATAACAGAGAAGGAATAAATACAACCTCTCAATATAATCGAGGTAGTAGTAATATTCTGCACGCTAATTAATGTGTTACTGAGCTGAGTACTTTCTAGGTTGCTAAAAAAAATAACCTCGAAGACTAAGGCGGGAGCAAAGCTCCGAGTCGGATCTGCCCCGGAAGCCGGAAGGTTTTGTTCGCTCGCTTCGCTCGCTCACTGCAGACATTTTCACCCTCACAACAAATTCTGCCTGGAGAATAATGCACGCAAGGTAAGTTTCGAACATGTGGCTATGCCAAAAAAAAAATGCAAATCTAATTTCTGTCTTATAACACTCGGCGTAAATAATAATATGCCAAGATAGTTTCGGGCAAAATAATGTTCGAAATATTGTAATTTATGCCAAGTGATGTTTCTGCCTCATTCGTATTATGCCAAGTCTGTTATGTCCTGAGCGTTTCGACAAAAAAAATATGCCAGGTAGAGAACCCGTGCGAATGTCATGCCCTCGCCAGACAAAAGATGAGACTTCGGATCCGGCTATATGGAACCGAAGGAGGTCAAAACGATATGTTTAAGTTTTAACAGTTTACTCATCACTCTCATCAGTTATCACTGTAATAAAATCACTACGATTTAATTTAAAAAAAATACACCTAACGAGAATTCTAATTATGATATATTTAATCATAATGTAGATCCCTCCCATTCTGAAGCAAAATGCTTCCATACTCTAGGTTATTAGCAAGGATCGGACAAACGCCCGTCATTTTGAAAAAATAACCCTGTTCCCTACAGTAGAGACTTCCTTATGTTAACATATTTTATTTTATAAGTTTTTTTTATAACACTATCACAAAATATCTATTTAGGAGATCCCAACACCTTCTCACTAGTACATAACGTGATTATTAATTTGTGACAAATAAACGATTTAGAATTTTTGACATAGAATTTTCATCTATTGAGTCTATAATATCGTCTTCGGCTACCGCGATAGTTATTCATGAAATTAAACGATTTAAACGAATTATATCGTGTATGTTAATTAACGTTGTAACGACGTTATGAACAATCACGGTTTGTACAAGTACCTAAGAAAGAGTTGGGATCTCCTAAATAAATACTTTGTATTAGTGTTATTAAAAAAATATCTTAAACATATAAATAACGAAGTCTCTACCATACAGAACAGGGTTATTTTTTCAGAATGACGGGCGTTTGTCCGATCCTTGGTTATTAGGGCCAGCTAGAGCATGAAGATATCCATCATTAGCAATCACTGGGTGTTATTTTTAACATAAAAAATCTAAAGAGATAATTCTAAGTTGCCTTAAAATCACTACCTACTGGGAATCCATCTTTGCTGTCATGGATGTGGCCAAACCAAGAAATCATTTGTATTCAATACTTTTTCATTTTTTTCCTTGGTGCCAAATTTTTCCCTGACTTCCAAATCATTTCCCTGACTTTCCCTGACTTTCCATGACCACTATGAGCTTCCCTGACTTTTCCCTGACTTTCCAGAAAGTGGACACCCTGTGACAGTTCGAAAAAAGATGCTGATTTGACTTGCCAGTCATCATGCCTATTCAAATTGATGCCAAGCCAACACTGATATACGTACCTATGGTAAATTCACACGCAAAGAGCGAATTCCTGTGTATCCGTATGCCCGTGTATCACCGTACGAATTATTCGTGAATTCGTGTATTCGAAAGAGTAAAACGTGTGGAAACAAGTGTAGCAACACTAGCGACTGCCCTAACACTTTCTCGACGACTGTACGCGTACATCTATTTTAAGTTATCATTATTCATTATCAAATTACAAATCATGAAAGCAGATATCACTAGTCATGATGATGGCCAATACTATATTTTGCACACGGCAGAAAACTAAAACATAGACCTCTCTTTTACTGACGTATTGGCATCATGCACACCTCATCAAACGCTTTCAAGAAATCTCATGCTGACATGCTCTTCAGAGCACACCCCAACAAATTATACAGTGTGTTTCCATGACCCGGGCTTTTACGAAATAATTAATAAATAATACGCATTACTAGCAATCGTTTTCAAGTTATTAACATTTGACAAATAATTAAATTGACCATACAATTAATTTAATTTCCTCCTAACGATCAATGTAACGCGTGTACTGCGTAAGGTGCGTTCAAACCAAAAGAGCATTCGCTATCCCCCACTCTACGAAATCAACGAATAACGTTTTGCGTAACGATCGAATTTCGTAGAGTAGGGGGTTAGAATAGATATTGCTCCTTTGGTCTGAATGCACCTTTAAAATGTAATGCAAAAGGATAGAATGTAAGTTTCACAGATGATAACGTTGATGGGCGTTTTCACAAACCGTTGTTGAAATCACAGCGTTATTTAATTTGGTCAAGTTTAGGCTTATTCGACTCAGAATCACGAGCTCTTTCGATTCTGTTAGGAGAAAAAATATGTCCCATCCCATAATTTTCATACAGTTTTCATTCCTTCCATTACGCTACCGCCTTTGAACATCTATGAAAAAACGGTATCGTAATGGAAAAAAACATTTTGTGACATTTTTTTATCCTATTAGAATCGAAAGAGCTCGTGATCCTGAGTAGAACAAGCCCAAACTTGTCCGAATGAAATAACAAAGTGATTTCAACAACGGTTTGTGAAAACGCCCTGATCGAAACCAACAACAGGGGGCTTAGCACATGATTAGTGCGACAGTATGTCGCCGCGTTTATTCATATAGTTAGTAAAAGATGGAAAATATATCTCGCGGCGACATACTGACGTACCAATCATGTGCTTAGCATACAGATGTAACATAAAACCTATACAGAAAAGAGGCATCATAGGCCGATTAAATATTTATAAATTCGAGAACCGTTCTTTGGTCTAAAGTTAAATAATGTCAATGTCCTTTAAACATAGCTGTTGTGAATCAATTCGGTGCCATTTTTACGTAACCATTGACAATGTATTGACACTTTTATGTTATTAGTATGATTTAAAACGGGGTATTCAGGTATGTATCATGTTTATTGTATTAAGCACCCGATATTTCGGTATTATTGCAAATGTCATCTTCAAGGAGTTTACATGGTAAATGGGCTAATCAACTTTTTGATCGACGCTATTTGTCCAGCAAAGGCCCGGCCACAACAATGATCTAAAGGTGCGTTTAAACCAAAAGAGCATTCGCTGTTCTATCGCCTGTTCTAAAGGTGCGTTTAAACCAAAAGAGCATTCGCTGTTCTAGCGCCCGTTCTACGAAATCAACCAATCACGTTTTGTGTACCGATCGAATTTCGTAGAGTGGGAGGTTAGAACACCGAATGCTCTTTTAGTTTAACCGCACCTTAAGAAATCAACCAATCACGTTTTCTGTACCGATCGAATTTCGTTGAGTGGGAGGTTAGATCAGCGAATGCTCTTTTAGTTTAACCGCACCTTAAGGCGACCAGCGCCAGCGGCGAGCGAATCCATTTTCGAAAATATCGAGTAACAAATGTATAAAAAAAAAACGAAATAAGAGCCTTCTTTATTTGTAGTCGGTTAAAAGTCGTGAATTTATTGTTTTACTGACTTTACAGTACAAAAGAAAACATATAACTGAAAACAATGCACTATGAAATCGTTCCATAAATTTTACACTTAATTAAATTGCATTCATAAATAATTACGTAGGATGCCCTGAAAATTTCGGGAATTTAATACTTAGGAACGTATATTTGACATGTGTTATACCTCTTTCTTACAAGCATAGTCTCATTATTCGAAAACACTGGCCACTTAGAAAAAAAAAACAATGTCCGATTTTCAATTGTTTTTTAAAGTCGTTGAGTCGCTCGTGAAAATGGAGCTGTCCCGCGAAAGTTTTAGAGCAATGATTTTTTATGACTTTAAAAGTGGATTAACACAACAACAATGTGGAGACCGATTAACTTTTAGTAGTGAAGCACCTTCAAAGACGACCATATATAGGTGGTATTCGGAATTCCAACGTGGCCGTGTGTCTCTTGCGGATGACGTACGTGAGGGTCGACCGAAAACGGCCGTTACCGATCAAAACATCGATGTTGTTCGCCAACTGATAAAGGAAGATAGGCATGTTACATATCGGGAGATTCAGGAGACTTTAGGCATTGGAATGAGTCAGGTACAAGTTATTTTACAACAAGAGTTGGGCGTGCGGAAGTTATTTTCCCGGTGGATTCCTCACTTGTTATCTGACGACCAGAAAACGGTACGTGTCAATTGGTGTCGCAAAACTTTAAAAAGATTTAATGGAGGAAGCTCAAATGCCGTTTTTAGTATTATGTCAGGTGACGAATCATGGATTTACGCATATGAGCCTGAATCGAAAAACCAATCTCGAGTTTGGGTTTACGAAGACGAACCGAAGCCGACAAAAGTTGTTCGTTCTCGCAGCACGATCAAAAAAATGGTAGCCACGTTTGTCTCCAAATCGGGTCACGTGGCGACTATCGCTCTTGAAGATCGAAGAACTGTCAATGCCGATTGGTATATAGGCATTTGTTTACCGATTGTTTTTGCTGAACTGCGAAAAACTAACCCTAACCGCCGTATTATACTACACCATGATAATGCCAGCCCTCACACCGCTCAGAAAACAGACGACTATCTGAAGGGCGAAAACGTCGAATTACTGGACCATCCTCCGTACAGCCCCGACCTAAGTCCCAACGATTTTTTTACTTTCCCGAAAATAAAGAATCGGTTGCGTGGTCAGCGTTTTCAGACCGCGGAAGAAGCAGTCGACGCTTATAAAATGGCCATTTTGTCAACCCCCACTTCAGACTTCAATAACTGTTTTAAAAACTGGTTTCAGAGAATGAAAAAGTGTATTAAACACAAAGGAGAATACTTTGAAAAACAATAAAAGTACTTTTATTTCATTAAAATGCGTATTTTTTCCGATTCCCGAAACTTTCAGGGCAACCTACGTAAAAAGATCTAACAATAGCTGTTAGAACGTGTTCATTGTATTATTTGCAAGTATGAGTTTAATTAATAGTTGATAGGTAATGAAACCAATAGGTGGAAGTACCAGTACGTAACATGTTAACAAAGGATATTTATTGGAATCATGATATTTTGCTCATATATAAATCTACATAAAGTATGGTCAAGTGTTTTTGGAGAGGATTTTGTAAGTTTTGTTAAATAGTATTTATTTTATAGGGTGACGATGTCAAAATTTCTCAAAATTGCAAAATTTTCTTAGTCAACTCCATTGTATGAGTAAGTGTCAGGTAAAGCACCTGGTACTTTTGCTGGCAGTCCCATCCCAATAGATGGCACCTCAGTACTAGTTTGAATGTCACATATTGGGACATTGAAAATATCAACTCTATAAATGTCAGCCTGTCTTAAAATTATGCAAATAATTTAGATATAAGCTAATTTCAAAGTTGGGATATGAAGCATTAAAGGCACATACATTTATCATCGTTTAAATACCCTAATAGTTGATTTTATCTTATTGATGGCAACTCAAGCTATGATGACGAGTATTGGTACAGCGTCGGGTACTAGTACTTCCATCTTATTAGTAAATTAAACCACAATCTGCAATACACGTGTAAAATAAATTTCAATATAGAAATTTACATATATTAAAATAAAATAAATAAATATAGAAACAGAGATACTAGCTTTTCTTCAAGCAGGTATTTGTTAAATCGTTACTCAGGGAATTTTCGTTCTCAATCGACGCCAACGATATGCCAGTTTTAAGACAGGATAATAAGATAATTTCCTGGGATTATTTCCTAGCAGACTAGTAATCATATATCTTCACTAAGTCCTAAATGTGTGAAACCGTTTTCGTATAAGGGCGATTTTTTTTTCTTTGTCGTTTTTTTAAATTTTCCAAATTCGGACTTTTTTACATTTTTTCTACTCAGAATCACGAGCTTTTTCGATCCTGATAGAAATAAAAAAGTGTCCCAAAAAAAATGCCATTGAGTTACTAATTTTCATACACTTTTGTTGTGGGTATTTAATAATTGTATGTGCTACCCGCATTCGTATGAAATAAACAGTTGCTGTTGATACTGACGTGTTTCACTACATGGTGGCGGCGGTGTTAATTTTTAAAAAACGATCTTATCGGTTTTAGATTCGGAAATAGGCTAAAGTGCAGTGCCCGAACAGAAAACGCATAAAATAATTAAAATTCATCTTTTATTTAGTGTTTTGGTGAATTAAAGCAATGGAACACGCCAGACCACCGCCGGAGTTAAACATGGAGGGCGGTCCCGTTACTCGTGCGGACGCGTGGAAGCGTTGGAAACAGCAATTCATACTTTTCGTAAAGGCCTCCGGTGTGAGCAGTGAGGCCGCCGGAGTACAAGCAAGCCTGCTCGTCAATCTGATCGGTCCAGAAGGATTTGATGTGTTTCAAACATTTACATTTGACTTGTAATCCGAAAAAGACGACGTAAAGGTCATCATTAAAAAGTTTGACGAGTATTTTGGCGCCAAAGTCAATACGACATTATTGAGATACAAGTTCTTCACGCGCAACCAGGAGGAAGGAGAGTCAATTCAGGCTTACGTAACAGCGCTGAGGCTTCTAAGTAAGAATTGCAATTTCGGCAATCTGGCTGACGATTTGCTGAAAGATCGAATCGTGTGTGGCGTTCGGAACGTCACCGTGAGGGACAGGCTCCTGCGATGCGACGACTTGGATTTGGACAAGGCCATAAAGTTGTGTCAAGCCGAAGAAGCCTCTAGAGAAAGCGGAAAGCAATTAAGTATCGCGGGTGAGAGTTCCAGTTGTGCACAGGTTCATGCCGTGGAGCGCCGGGCGCGCGGAGGCGCTCGGAGCGCTAGGCGAGGCGGCGGCGGCGTGGACGGCGCGCGGCGCGGGCGCGGCGGCGGCGGCGGGGCGCGCGCGGCGCCCGGCGAGGCGGCGGCGGCGCGGCGCGGCGCCAGTGCGCCGGCTGCGGAGGGACGCGCTGCGCCAACCGGGATTGCCCGGCTCAGTATGTAACATGTTTTTCTTGTGGCAATAGAGGACATTTTGCTCGAATGTGCAGTTCTCTATTTGTAGTCACTCCTAATGATGTAAAACGCGTGTACGAAATAGGAAAACACGATTCTTGTACTAGCGATTCGGATGACCTCGAACCGTTTTATGTGGACACAGTTTCGTCTTCGACTGGCAGAGGGCGTTGGACGGAAACTCTGTTCTGTGAACGCGGTTCTGAAAGATTTAAACTCGACTCGGGAGCTGATTTTAATGTTATATCTTATGATAGGTTTATATCACTGGGATTTGACACAAATATGATAAACTTATCAAATGTTCATCTAGAATCGTTCAGTAATAATGTTATTCCTATTAAAGGTGTTTGTGATTTAATGTGGAGGTATAAAGATAAAAGTTATAAATTACACTTTGCCATTGCCGATATGAAATGTAAAAGCGTGTTGGGACGAGAGTCGTGTGAGGATATGGGGCTGATAAAAAGAGTTAATATCATAAAACTAGAAGAATATTCAGATCTTTTCAGGGGCTTAGGATGTTTGCCTGGTAAGTACCATATAGTGGTGGATAAATCGGTGCCACCGGTCATAAGCGCTACGAGGAAAATTCCGTTAGGTCTGAGAGATCGGCTGTCTGATGAGCTCAAAAACATGGAAAAAATGGGGGTCATAAGAAGAGTCACGCATCCGACTCAATGGGTACATCCGTTAGTTTTGGTTGCTAAAAAAAACGGTGGCATCCGTATCTGTCTAGACCCTCGATCGCTGAACGTGGCGGTGCGGCGCGCGCACTACCAGCTCCCAGCGCTGCCCGAGCTGGCCACGCGCCTGCGCGGCGCCACCTGCTTCTCTGTGCTGGACGCCAACTCGGGCTTCTGGGTCGTACAGCTGGACGACGAGAGCGCCGACCTATGCACGTTTGCCACGCCCTTTGGGAGATGGCAGTTTCTTCGTTTACCTTTTGGTATTAATTGTGCCAGCGAAGTCTTTCATGGTAAGATGAGACAACTTTTGGAAGATTTAGACGGTGTAGATAGTTTTATTGATGACATAATAGTTTGGGGGAAAAATAAACGCGAACACGGCGATAGATTACGCGCGCTCTTGAACAGAGCTAGAGAGATTAATCTCAAATTTAATAAGGATAAATGCAGAATTGGGGTACAGTCTGTAACATATTTAGGGCACATATTCGATCAAAACGGTATGAGGCCCGACGACAACAAAGTTAGAGCTATAAAAGAGATGCCTGCTCCTCATGATAGGAAAAGTTTGGAAAGATTCTTAGGCGCAGTTAATTACCTATCTAAATTCATACCTAACCATTCACAACGTGCGGCGCCCTTAACACATTTATTAAAAAAGGACAATGAATGGCGATGGGAGCAGAGCGAGCAGCAGGCTTTCGAAGAATTAAAAGAAGTAGTTTGTGGGGCAGGGGTACTAGCCTTATACGATGTGGAAGCGCCGGTGCTGCTGTCGGTAGACGCATCGCGCGACGCGCTGGGCGCCGTGCTCATGCAGGGCGGGCGGCCGGTCGAGTTCGCGTCGCGCACGCTGACCGACGCACAGCGCCGATATGCGCAAGTAGAAAAGGAGCTTTTGGCCATAGTTTTCGCTTGCGAGCGCTTTCATCAGTACATATTCGGTAAAGAGCGCGTAGTTGTCGAATCAGACCATAAGCCCCTGGAGAGTATTTTTAAAAAACCGTTAATGTCTGTCCCAGCACGCTTGCAACGCATGATGCTACGATTACAGCACTATGACTTGCAAGTCACTTATAAACCTGGCAAATACATGTATATACCAGATACCTTGTCTCGCGCTTCGCTGCCGGATCTTTATAGTGAGGCCGTGCATAAAAACAATATATATCAAATACAATTACTTGTTGATAATATACCAATGTCGAATAGCAAACTTTCATATATCAAAAAAGAAGCCAAACGAGATTCTGAGTACTCAAAGTTGTGTGAATACATATATCAGGGTTGGCCGGACCACAAATCGGAGGTTGCGAGTGAATTAAAAATATACTGGTCGTTTAGAGAGGATTTATTTATAGTAGATGGGGTAATTTTTAAAGGAAATTTGGTGTTAGTACCGCGTGCATTAAGGGCAGATATGCTCAACACTATCCATGAAGGTCACATGGGTATAGACCGGTGCAAGCGCCGCGCGAGGCAGGTCGTGTTCTGGCCCGGCATCACGCAGGATATTGAGGCATTTGTGAAGCGCTGCCGCACCTGCCAGGAGAGTTTAAACGCTCCCGCTAGAGAGCCACTAATACCATTTGAAATTCCTGGGCTGCCATGGCAAAAAGTCGGTTCAGATATATTTGAGTTAAAAAAGAAATATTACTTGATAATCGTAGACTATTATTCTAATTACGTAGAGGTATGTAATTTGACAAGTATAACATCTAACGCTGTAATATCACAAATGAAAGAAGTATTCTCACGTCATGGCATCCCAGAAACTCTTATCAGTGACAATGGAACTCAATTCAGCAGCAGAGAGTTTAAAACGTTCGTTAAAGAATGGAAATTTGATCATGTTACGTCATCACCGAACTATGCTCAGTCGAACGGCAAAAGCGAACGCGCGGTACAGTCGGTTAAATCGCTTCTTAAAAAAGCTATTAAAACGAACGGAGATTTTTATTTAGCGTTGCTAAATTATCGTAATACTCCTAGGGATGGTTTAAGCTCTCCTGCACGGCTGCTCATGGGTCGTCAACTGAGATGTAAGCTTCCGGTTCATCCCGATTTATTGACCCCGCGACCTATTGATTCGTCCGAGTATTCGACAATGTTGCGTAAACAAATTATAACTAAGGAATATTACGATAAACATGCAAAAACACTTCCTTTGTTAAAGCCAGGCGACGAGGTTGTATGTATCGAGGGAAAAACAAGAACTCGAGCCACTGTTGTAGCAAACGCCGAGACGCCTCGTTCGTATATAATAGAAAATAAGTTGGGTGGTAGGTTAAGGCGCAATCGACGCCATTTAATCAAGTGTCAAACAGGTAGTAATGTCACCGCACCGTGCTCGAATTCGCTCGAGCCCGCATCAGCTGATGCTGACGACGAGTTCAAGGGCGCGTGCGAAGATGTAGGTCAACCAACAGGTTGTAAAATTGAACCTAACCACATAGAAAATAAGGTTGATAACGGCAGTAGGCCTACTGTTATAATGACTCGTAGTCGAGCTAAATTAATGGGTCAAAATTCTAATTATGTATAAACATTGTAAAAAGAAAAAAATAAATAAAAACAAAACCAATTTAGGAATTACTTTCATATAAATATAATATATATACCTACTGAAAACTAAATTTGTTTTGTTTGCGTTAACTTTAGGTACCTACCTACTGACATGAATGTACTGATTTCAGGATAGAACTGTTTTATTGGTGGTACGACTAGTGGATAGGTTTTGTTTTTTATTTTTTTTTACCCATCCACCTATAGTAGGTATTAATATAACAATTATTACGTAGGTAATGTGCATCAAGTTATTAAACATTTGGTAACAAAAGTCTAATATACTTAAGTAAACATTATAATTATCTATTTCATCTATATATGTACGTAAAATACAATGTCAAAATTCCATCGAAGGCACATTCACTTAATGATCTGTGAACCTTATTGCAATGTAATACGGTATACTCATGATCGAAAAATAAGTACTTAACAAAGATAAATTGGCCTTGTAAATTAATATAGGTATAGGTATATATACAATTATACATAATATATAAAATGTGTAAATTAGTAAACGATATTTAAAGGGAAGGATGGAATGTAATAAAAAATAATAGTTTGAACTTGAAGGTGGTTGCATTTGCCAAATTGTTGTAAAATTACTTTAATGCAAAAAACTGTTAGCTGCCGTAATTGGATTTTTAGATTTATATATATGTTGGTGTTGGGTTTTCTATTTTGTAATAGGTATAAGCAATTCCTTTTGGGGGAGATGTTGTGGGTATTTAATAATTGTATGTGCTACCCGCATTCGTATGAAATAAACAGTTGCTGTTGATACTGACGTGTTTCACTACAACTTTCTTCAACCGTAACTCAGTGGAAGACAAAAAAATTGTGTAAATTTCGGGACACTTTTCTGCTAATGAGGATCGAAAGAGCTCGCGATTCCGAGTAGAAAAAATATAAAAGAATATAAATTTGAAAAATTTACAACTAAATAAAAATCCGCCCATAAATCTGAAAATGAACGATAAATAACAGTTACTTGGTTCTAAGAAGTTAAGCTCAAGTCCTAGTAATGTGCGAACTCGGATTTAACCAATTTAGGACTAAATGAAGATATAAAAACGATTTCCAGCTTGCTAGCAATTAATTCCGCCAAATGCTTCATTTGGGTAAAGTTTTCTTGTCCGATATGCAAGGATCGGACAAACGCCCGTCATTCTGAAAAAATAACCCTGTTCTGTATGGTAGAGACTTCGTTATTTATATATTTAAGATATTTTTTTAATAACACTAATACAAAGTATTTATTTAGGAGATCCCAACTCTTTCTTAGGTACTTGTACAAACCGTGATTGTTCATAACGTCGTTACAACGTTAATTAACATACACGATATAATTCGTTTAAATCGTTTAATTTCATGAATAACTATCGCGGTAGCCGAAGACGATATTATAGACTCAATAGATGAAAATTCTATGTCAAAAATTCTAAATCGTTTATTTGTCACAAATTAATAATCACGTTATGTACTAGTGAGAAGGTGTTGGGATCTCCTAAATAGATATTTTGTGATAGTGTTATAAAAAAACTTATAAAATAAAATATGTTAACATAAGGAAGTCTCTACTGTAGGGAACAGGGTTATTTTTTCAAAATGACGGGCGTTTGTCCGATCCTTGCCGATATGTACCTAAAGTATTGCATCACATTGCCAAGCCTATACAAAGACCCTTCTATTAAACAACACGATTGTAGATTACTTCAATTACACTGATACGCACATGTCAATTGATTCCAATTTATCTGGATCGTTTATTAGTCAGTTTAATCGCTGTAAGGGCTTGTCCATTAATCACGTCATATTGTATAGGGGGAGGGGGGGGTCAAGAAAAGTCACCAATTATCACCATAGAGGAGGGGGGTCGTCTTACAAATCACGTGTAATTATAGCTAGTAAAAAAAATCATTTTCATTTTTCTTTAAGATCACTTTTTAAATATAAAGGTGCATTCCGACCAAACGAGCATTCGCTATTCTATCCCCCACTCTACGAAATCAACGAATCACGTTCAACGATTCTGGAATCGAATGTCGGTGCCATAGTAAATTAAAATTTGGTCAGTGAAAAAAATTACCCCATATAATATATGCTGGCACACGGCTGGCACGATTTCATATTATGAAATCGTGCCAGCCGTGTGGTGATGACGGCAGTAAGAATACATTTATCACCACCCCAACTCCTCCTGCGGGTGTCGAAGTCCACTAAGGGATTGAAGTGTCACTGACCAATATTTGATAAAAGATTGATGATGGGCAGCAGCGTCATCATAGTGGACACATTACTGCGATCGCCAATCCGCTTATAGGCATTTACCTCCTAATGCGATTATACGCATAGTTAATAGTAGAGGCCTACGTCCAGCAGTGGACTATCATAGGCTGATGATGATGATGATATCAAATCAGTCGTTGGCGTCAAAAAGTATAATAGATGGAGTTGTATTAGGTACTACTACAAATATGAGTTTTATCAGTACTGTCTAAGTGGCGTCTTATGACTGAGCTCTGTGCAAAGACGAAACTATTGTGTATAGTTGTGAAAGATTTCCTTGAAATGTATCTAGCAGTGATATTGACTCATCGCAAATCAAATGAATTTATCTTCTGAATGATAACGAATAAGATACATATACAGTCAAAGACAAAATAAGGTGTACACAAAAATGCTTAAAAATATGTCCCAGTGCACTCTAATTCGGTGTTTAAAGGTGCATTTAGACCAAACGAGCATTCGCTCATTCTATCCCCCAGTCTGCGAAATTCGTTCGTTACACAAAACGTAATTCGTTGATTTCGTAGAGTGGGGGATGGGGATAGAATGACAAAATGCTCGTTTGGTCTAAAATATCTAGCCCCAAAGAAAACCTAACTAGCTAGAAGGTATTTTTATTTTTATTAACTCATACAAAACATAAAAACGAAACTATAGGCGCTCTGAGAATTTAGACAAGTTTCTGGACCTGACGCCTCAGTGCTGAACGTCATTTCAGAAAAACTTCATTGACAGTCAATGATGGTGAGCAGGATGCACAACATTTCCAATAATGTCCCGAAATATTTGTATGAAATTCCGAATTTTTTTCGGAATCCCGATGTTGCTCATAAAAAAAAGTCCGGAATTGCAAGCCCTAGTATGAAACGTTCCTGTTTTGTTACCAAAAATGTATAGGAATCTGGTACATGGGCATTTTGAAATATGGTGGTTACTGCTCAGCATCATTGACTCTACCAGCTTGCCAATTTTTATCAATATCCAAGACGCGATCCAAATGAAACAATTTTTTGAGAATTACACACGTAGCCTGTACGCTTAGCACAGGATTAGTGCGACAATATGTCGCCGCGAGTTAGACTAGTCATCCCTCTTTTATTCATATAGTTAGTAAAAGATGCAAAATCTATCTCGCGGCGACATACTGACATACCAATCATATGCTAAGCATGCTGGTGGTAGTAATTTTGCTGGTGGTAGGACCTCGTGCAGGATCCCCCTGACAGCTACCACGGTCTTATCCGTTAACCTGCCGCTAAATAGCAGTGTTTGCACTGTGTTTCGGTTTGGGGGTAAGATAGCCGGTGTAATTACTGGCATAGAGGCAATCCATCTAAGTAAGGGTAGGCAGCACATAGGCGATTTTTGATCACTATGTCCATGGGCCTCAGTTTCTTTCCATCAGGTGGGCTGAGAGCTCAGTTGTCTACCTTCGTCACATAAAAAAATCGTATCCTTTACTTTCTAACTCATGGTACGGCTGCTGTTATTTCCATACCTCGTAATGGATGTAGCAAAACCGTAGCATTTGACAGTTTGATGTCAGAGTTGGCGATTATGATGACGAATTTACTTACTCTACTGCACGTATGATTAATATTCACATAAGCAGTATCACTACATAGTAAAAAATAAAGTCACTTTTTCTGTGTCTATGTCCCTTTGTACGCTTAAATCTTTAAAACTACGCAGCAGATTTTGATGAGTTTTTTTTTAATAGGTAGATTATTTCCAGAGGAAGGTTTTTATGTAGGTAGTACCCGTGCGAAGCCGGGGCGGGTCGCTAGTTATTCCATAAATAACAAAATCCAAAACGTACGGTTAGTGAAAATGTCACAGAATAAAAGCTTTCCAGATCTAGGCTTAATTTAACAGGAAAACTACCACAAATTAAAGACGGTTTTAAAAAACAATCCGCATTATGCTGCGGCTACGGTATTAACCCATTCAGGGCGACGCTCGAACTCTCGATCCAAGTACGGCGCGCTACCATACATTCAAACTTGCCATTGCAGAGTCACGCACAAGTGGCGTTACTCAGTGGCTCGGCGGCGCACAGTATCGCGCGCCCGTGATGTTGTACATATTGGATGGCGTTATGCCGGAAATTACTTTAACCAATGAAATTATTTAATAAACTATTGTAAGATATTTATATGTAGAAATAAATATCTGAATATTTATTTGTTGAAATTAATATCTGACGGGGTGAAATTTTATTTGCTATTTACACTCTAAGTTGTGATCGCCAAACAATGTCTGCTGTTTTATAAATTTCAATCATATCTGCACAATTGAAGGGATGTTTACAAAAACAACATAACTAGCATTTTTTTCTAAATTTGAGTTTTTGATATCATACTGTTCATCATCAAAGGAGCTACAGAATGTGAAAAAAAAATTGTCTAAAAACTTTCCCGTTTGGCAAAAAAATTTAAAATATTTTATTTCCCATACTAAACTACACTAAAAAGTGTCGAATTACACACACATCCACAGCATTAATACTCAGAGTAAACCATATTCTAAATCGACTCATAAAATGGGGAATATTAGCGTATATGTGTCAAGTTTTGCACAAAAACAACGTAACTACTCAAAATTTTACAAAAACAACGTAAGTGGCAAGGCTTATTTTATTTTTACCAAAAAAAGTAATGAGCCGAAACACAAATAAACGGGTAATCTTAACTTAGTGGTTATATATCTATACCGCTTCTGAATATTAAGCTTTAATGAATATTATTTAAAAAGGAATTTAGTTTTATCGCTCTCCTGTAAAGTTATGCTCAATGTAGTTATGTTGTTTTTGTAAACATCCGTTCAATGTATACTTAACAGATGATTTATTTTTGTGATATCGGGATTGGTACTCACAAAAAAGTTCCTAATTATAACAAACATAAATACTTCTCAGAGTATAAATGGTGAACACAATTTCACTTGTGATGTAGTTAACTTTATACAGGGTGTTTGGTTAACGGTGTTGGAGCTTTTAAGGACTTAAACTACAATCAATTTCATCGATAAATTACCATAATTTTTATTTGTGCCGGCGTTAAGTAAATGGCGGCAATTTTAAAATTTCAAACAGACAAATACGGGTGCACGTGGTATTTCTGGAATTATACGTTTGTTATCGGTCCTATCCTTGCAAAAAATATCTCGTTAGAGAAGTCATTAGATAAGCAAACTAATAAAGCTAATCATTTGACTCTACTATTTCAACAACAAGGCCAAGAATTTTTTATTTTAAATTAAAAATATTAACAAATTCACCTTCATTTTTCAATTAATTTAATTTTGCATGAAAACTAGGTCGTTAAGATAGGTTTTTGGTATTGTTATTTGTTAGTACAGGATGTTAGCTAAAAAATAACACCACATCCGCTACATCGGAAGGTTAAACTGATAAGGATCTTTTGTGTAAATTCCATTTATTTGCCGTTGAAGTCGCCGCAATTTTCTATCTTTAAAGGGTTTAGCAGCCTTACCGAACAAGTGGTGCCTTTCCCCACGGATGAGGTCAATATTTTAGGTGGTGTACTAGCAGGACCTAAGAATACTCCATGCTTAATATCAGCTCTAGATCTTCTTTTGTTTCAGAGTTATTCAAGATAATGTAAAATATACAGGGTGCCGTTGAAAGTGGCATATTTCGTAAACTGTTCAAGTTAGATCAACCAAATAAAATTGTGTTTGATAACAATAAAATAAACTACAAAACGCATATTTTTAACCTGCATCTTGTCCTTATTTTTCATAATAAAAAAAGGTTTCTTGTTTTTTTATCCATTTTTTTTTTTATTTCACGCGGAGGTACACCTACAAAAAAAATATGCATACATAGCCACTAATGTCCACTGTATACATAAATAAAAATATTTCCGTAAATCATCGTGCGTCATGCCAAAAAAAAAATTTTTTCAGAAGTAATCGTTACTGGCATACAAATAAAGTACCAGTGCAGTGTGAACATAAGTTAGTGTGTAGGTATACAATCTCTCGACACTTACCGCACAAAATATCATTGACGTAAATTGACTTATTAGTACATTTGCTTTATAAAAGAGAGATAAACATTTGACACATAGTATTGTTTTCTACATTTGATTTGTTGCATTTTCTGTAGGAAAATGGAAAAAATTAAGTATAAGTCTTGTGAAAAAACGTTAAATAATATATGTGGAAAGAAAAAATGCATACAAACTGGACAAGAGGCTGATTTATACAGGGTGTGGCCTGTAACAGGAGCAAAAAATCAAATGGAAGACTCCTCTGACTCTAGTTATTCGCAAAAGGTCCCAGTGTTTTAAAGTTATCCATTAAGGAGAAACAGTATGTTAAAGTTACGACCTATGAGTGATGTATCTAGGTATCACAACATTGTACCTTATTAATGATTAAACATATTGGTAGTTCAGTGGATATAAAACTAAATGAGCTAAAAAGTTTTTTTGAACTCATGGTTTTTTAACTGGTTTAGCAAAAAAAAAAATTTTTTTTGTATTACACCGATTTAACTTTTTTGGTATAAGTCAATTTACGTCAATGATATTTTGTGCGGTAAGTGTTATACTACTTTATTTGTATGCCAGTAACGACTACTTCTAAAAAAAAATTTTTTTTAGCATGACGCACGATGATTTACGGAAATATTTTTATTTATGTATACAGTGGACATTAGTGGCTATGTATGAATATTTTTTTTGTAGGTGTACCTCCGCGTGAAATAAAAAAAAATATGGAAAAAAAAACAAGAAACCTTTTTTTATTATGAAAAATAAGGACAAGATGCAGGTTAAAAATATGCATTTTGTAGTTTATTTTATTGTTATCAAACACAATTTTGTTTGGTTGATCTAACTTGAACAGTTTACGAAATATGCCACTTTCAACGGCACCCTGTATATTTTACATTATCTTGAATAACTCTGAAACAAAAGAAGATCTAGAGCTGATATTAAGCATGGAGTATTCTTAGGTCCTGCTAGCACACCGCCTAAAATATTGACCTCATCCGTGGGGAAAGGCACCTCTTGTTCGGTAAGGCTGCTAAACCCTTTACGCCGTCAACAAAGTCACCACCATCCATTGTATCTATTTTGTTTTCATACAGATAAGGACATTTGGGTTTGTTTATCGACGGAAGCATACATAATTATATTCGCATCGTCAAACAAATGCAATTACATCGGTATTTTTATTTATTGCATTTTTTCTAACCCGGTCCTTTTCACTGTATCTACCTACCTAACCGTGTGTATATTAGTATATAATGTACGCTGAAAAAGTTTCCGTTTTAAATACAAGTATAAAAACTTTAATTGAAGTATTTTTGTAGTACCTGTACGTGTACATGTACTTACCTACATCTAAATAAATGCACTAGATCTGTCTATTCACTAAAACTCAAAAACCATCAAACATTTGTATACATTATTACGCATACTCCTTATATTATTTACGAACTTAAATATTTCGGTATAACATGTAATTTCGCTGGTTAGATACAAATGCTGCATACCGCCATCCATTACCCCTGTGAAGTCGTTATAATCTTACAAAGAATATAAACACCATTTTGAATCACGCCAAAATAAACCGTACATGCGCGGGCTAAGGTCCATATTAAATATGTACATTTTTATGAGTTTCGTTATTCTAGTAGAGCTCAAAATGCAACACGCTTCGCCCACTAAATCACAACACGTTGGCGTGATTCTCAAAAGTACCGTAAATAGTAATATTTTGTCTGGAAATGGTAATATTGCATTTTAATATTTATTTACATTTCATTACAGTTGTTAGATAATGAAAAAATACTTACGAAAACCTGAATTCTGAATTTTTTGTTTAGCGTTTATAAAAAGTAGAATACAGGAATAATATACTATACATATGTATAAGGTATTTTAGCCTCATGTTTTAACTATGTAAAATGGGCAATATTAAGTCCATAAGTTTAAAAATGATGGAGATAAACGACTAAACAAAATAACGCAAAATGTGCGTGATCAGTGGCTAAGCGGCGTTGCAAAATCACGCATACGCTGCGTGATTAGCGCTGAATGGGACTGAATGGCTGAACAATCTTTTATAAGAAGCTACAACAAACAATAATACCTACATAAATACATTTCAAAATTAATCATATTTAAATTATTTACCATGGACGGTAGATGTTTTTGAGTTTAAAATGGATTTACACAAGAAGGCGACACAATTTGAGTGCAACAAATAATAATAATGCGATAATTTATTTTGAAGATCGATAGACCATTGAATACTGTTGCCGCGGTGTTTTTTGTATTTAGTGACAACCCTGACGAACATTTGCTACAGATTTGCCGGTTCGATTACGGGGTATGGTTATTTCCCAGCAGAGTTGATCGAAACATATTCGCGTATTAACAAAGCAACGATCGCACATGAGTCAAGTCAATGGTTTTCAATACACAGAACACAATCCCTTTCGATTTTAACGCGTCCTAATCGATTAACTTTGAAATCAGAAGGTACAAGGATGTATGTAGAATTGCGGCGTATAAGCTGTTTCGGAGTTAAGTAGTATAGGGTAAAGTCCGTTGCATTGCAACATCATTGTTCTCATGAAAGATAAAGATTTTATGTGGATTTTACACACGAAAACTGGAGAGGAATCTTTATAGCTCATTAACTTTGTTATGTAAACAAATGTTTATTGCGCACTACTTACCAAGACTTTATCATGCGATTAAGCCAAACGGAACTTAGCGCGTAAACTTACGTTAAATAGGTATTATCCTGCCGTTTCAGGCATGACATTACACCTTTGGAGGCAGATCACAGGCAGACAGGGGAGTCTGCCGGTGACCACGGGTGTAACCAGTGCCGGATTTACCAGTAGGCCAAGTAGGCCGTGGCCTAGAGCGGCAGATTTTAGGGGCGGCAAATTTTTGTGTCAGTAAAATAATTTGGCACATTTTACAAGCGGTAGATTTGAAGCGAACTTTTTTAAACTTCAGCCGTGGCGGCAGAATTATATTTACAAGGTGGAAGGGAACGACCGAGTCTACCAACCATTACGATGAATTTTCATTACCTAACATAGTACTAACATGGAAATAAGTATCTATAAAAAAATTTATCCCCTCTTACAAAGTGAGTGATTAGTAGATTTCAATAGTATGGAAAAGTCAATATTAACCAACATACTCGTACTGTGACTGATACAGTGGTAGGTTAGAGTCTATACGAAGAGACTGGGGTTGTGCTTTGTATGAAAATTAATAACAATATGAGACTCTACCCTTACCACACAAACTCTAGAAAGCGGTCCTTGAATTAGAAAAATGAAGAAGTTTTAAACAAAACTTAAAAATCACTCTGAGCATAATTAAAACATTTAATACATTTCAATTGGGTTTTTATAGTTAATTAAAATTATTTTTACTACGCTCGCTCGTAAACAACATATCAATCAATATACTCGTATTGTTTTAAACTTTCACGATTATCGAGTGATTTTAATGACAAACGGGTCTTAATCATATAAAGTTACGTTTATTTTTATCCTGACTTTTTGGACATGACGTTACACCCGTGGTCGCAGGCAGACTGGCGAGAAAATTAATCAACACCTTCGAGCTGCGCGGGTTTTCGAACTACCGTCAATATTATTTGACTTTAAAGTTATCTAATAATTAACAATTATAAAAAACAATATTTAGCTCCATATTGTTGTCATGTTTGTGATGTTTGGTAGCTCATGGTTAGCTTCCAAATGAGAAAAATATTCCTGACTCGCAGCTGGCAATGAAACGGGAATTCTGAAGTCGTAGGAAGTAGTAGCTGGCGTTTAATCTTTGTGTCAGGTATTTTTCCAAACTACAATGTATAGCGACCTTTTTTGGAAAAGGAATCCGCGTACGTTCGTAAGATAGAGCATCTCAAATACACTATATAAATAAAATATAAATAAAATAAAAATACACCTATGAACAGCAATTTTCTTGGGACCAAAAAGAATAAGAACTTTAATAAATGTTTTTGAAATTACAGCCTCTCATCACAGCCATCTTCAATAGAAAGAATTTACAAAATGATAAAACCATCGTCGCACTCTGAAAGATAAGAAAATCGTTCCTAATTGGTAGCTGGCAACAAGATAGGAAAACACGTTTCTCATGTCATGTCGTACCTACCAAATATGACTACCGTATGGAAAAATTGTTTCCATTTGGTAGCTGGCTATAAGATGGGAAAACACGTTTCTTATTCCGTAGCTAGTTAACAATTTTTCCGAAAAAAGGTTAATTATCTTTGGAACCAAGCCGAATCCAGGAAATTTTATATAACATTAAATACTCTAAATATATGCTCAGGAATTCAGCATTAGAATTATGTGGGTTCCTCGCGAGGCACCGTGTATTATTATTAATTTCCATAACAAGTAGGTACAACCCCAGTCTCTTCGCATAAACTCTAATCTACCACTGTATCAGTCACTGTATGTTGGCTAGGCGTCCATCCCTCCACTGTCATACCAGCTAAAAGTTCGCGTACTGTACAAAGTAAAAGACGGCCTGCTACCGCGAACACCGAAGTTCGTAAATTTCGGGGATTTGTCTCCGTCACTCTAATGATGCCTTCATTGTACGAAATTTGAAATTCGTGGATTTCCTAGTTCGCGGTAGGGATGCCGGATTTCCTTTCCTGCCACGAACGCTCCGATACACACACACGGCTGTGAAATGAAATATCTGCCAAGGTGTACAAGTGTTCCTAAATGACTAATGTACGAAGCTTTTTTACGTTTCGCCTTTCTTCGTAATTTTCCTAACAAATTATTCAAATTAGCAGTGGATAGGGGCGGCAAAATATAAATGGCCTACAGGCGGCAAATTTCTAAATCCGGCACTGGGTGTAACATCATGCCCGAAATGTCAAGAAAATATTTAATGTCAGGTTTGTCTTTAAATATGAGTGATAATCTTGAATTTTTAAACCAATATAGGTTAGTAGTGTGATGATTTCGCAATATAAAATAACAAACTTCTGTTTTAATGTAGAAAAACATTGTGTACACGAGTCTTAATATATTTTCAGTCTGTGAATATTAATTTACCATCGTGTAAAGTAGTCTTTATAATTAAAAAAAATAGGAATGAATGTCATAACGTACTGGTTGAAAAACAAAAGAAGAAAAATGGGAGATCAAGAATGGAAAATTAAAGAAACGGATCGCTGAAGATTATATCTGTATTAATTTAACAAGGATATTAAATAAACATGTTAAAATACTGTATAACTGGATTTGAATTTATCAAAACTCTGAAGTGGGAATAATCTGCGAGCCAATAAGGTAATTTATATCATTTGTACTAGAATTTTTGTACACATGAATAGTATGTAGTATGAAGGTACATTTTCACTGATGTACTTAATTTAAAGAGTACCAACAGTACTTTTATAATTAGGTACTTTATTAATCCCTAATTGCATGTCCTTGATAAAGATTTATTTAAATTTGAATTCTGCCATGTTGTCAATAGAGTCGAGAATACATGATGGATATATACATCACTATGCATTTAATGGCTAAAGAAAAATATACGATTTGTTTAGTGTAAAAAGTACTTTCTGTTTGTAATAATAACGAACGACCCGACCGATCTGTTCTGTTCTTAGTAGCCGTGCTTGCGGACACAGCACGTTCTGAATACGAGTTAGACTAGACATTTTATTTTCTCTTGTATGAGAAAATATACAACTCTGCAATTATTCATAATAACATAAGAGTAATATCTCGTTATACGGCTTTATATATTATTATATTATAATCCGTTCATCGTTACATAGAAACATAAACGAACAAAATTCAACCATTGGCAAATTTTATTACCTAATTCTCAAAAATCGTAGAAATATATTATAAATTAAGACTTTAATATTTATTTTGGGGGGATAAAGCTAGACTAGATCATACAAAAAAATATTATGTTATGACCCTTGACATATCAAAAGAGGAAGACAGGTGACGTTCTTAGTTGAACGAGAATGTGATCTAGCACCTATACACGTACGGATACTGACACAATACTATAAAGTATACGTACAGAACGAGTAATAGAAATAAAACCAATACAATTGACATGGGCGAGTACGCGGGATGACAATATTTTGCGGTAGATGTCTACAAATGATAATTCGTGAAAATAACAGTTTTAACTACTAGAAATAGTAAGTACGGTCAGTAAACAAAAATAATCTTAGACATTGTTAAATTGTATATGTGTTTCGTCAGGACATAAGTCAATTAAATAATAAGTAGTTATTTTCTTAATGTGACTACCATAATGAGAGAGATGGATAATAATATGCCATATGATGTTCAGTCGAATACTGTATTCGGAATACAATAACTTATTCTATGACAGTTAAATAGATTTAAATTTAATCTAGTTGCGTCTGTGAAGCGGAGAGGCTTTTTAAGTTGGCTGTAAATATTTCTTAACATTTTTAGAATTATAAGTAACATGATACTCGACCATTATGTCGCTCACAATTATTTGATCTATCCATAGTTTTGAGTTATTTATGATAGAGCATTTAAGTTTTGTTTTTCGTGTTGTACTTGTATGTATTCGTAAGAATAATATGATTCATAATAATTTAAGTTACAAATGGTGCTACGGAACTTTACATTGGCCATTGGGCTACGGGCCCAATGGCCACGTTAAAGGTCTAATATAAAAAAAGGCCATGCGTACAGTTAAATAGGTATTGGTGCGTGTGCAATACACGTGTGAATAGGAGATTCCCAATTTTGTCAATTTGAAATGAGTCTATAGTGCTTCGATTTATATCAACCCGTTGCGTATTTGCTATTTGAATTTGTTTGGCCACAATCTTTATTGGAATATGTTTCTTTTTAGTCAACAAAGTGGAACATTTTACTAAATAGCCGATATAGTTTTCCAGAATTTCGTCGATTAGTTTACCTAAGCTACGTACCTATTACTATTTTCTGTAAGGCAAGGCAAGGTCTTTCGGTTGATACGAAACTCCCGCTACTGGAATAGGTACACACATTCTCCTCTGTATGTTGACAGTTCTTTTGGTGTAGTTATTTAATTATACATTTAAGTAGGTTTTATAGTTAATACTTGGGTCAGAAGTACTAGGATGTCAGGGTTAGGAAAAACATATTGCTATTTTTTGCGGATGTTACTACGTAATGTTTCAGTGTCGGATAATCGTGTTTCTTCTATGAGTACTGCAATTAACTATTTCGCTCACTCATTTACAAATTTATTTTTGTGTATTTGAATTGCTAAATATTTTTGTTTTAATAATTAAAAAGATACTTACATGAATAAAAAGTGATGTCATGAGTTTTGTTTCTATATTTGGAATTGTTGAAGCATTGAAAAAAGGCACAACATGACATATTTCTTGGGCAATACCAAAATTACGACGATGACAATGCCGGTGTTGTCTCATTGCTAGCTCTGAACCTATATTTGCTAGCACACGATCGTGCGGCTGGTACCTACGCCATATCTACCCCTTTTATTTATATCAATGGTTATAACACTTTATTTTTAAAATACGTATTGACTTACCGATGCAAAGTGGCAGTCCATCAAAACGCCACCTATTTTTGTGGTTTTCACTACCTAATTATACAATAAGAAGTAAAAATGTTTTAATGACATATTTAAGGTTTCACATTATTTTGTTTTGAAAAATTACAAAAAGATGTACCTACGTCGTTTATTAAGGCAATTCGTGAGTAATACTAGCATTGATCTTTTAGAAGAAACAAAAATGGAATTCGATTAATTTTACTACAGTTTTATTTAACTACTCAGAATTAAATCAGAGATGGTTCCAGTCACAGCCTACATATTACGCCTGAAATTGTGCCACTCCAGCCTTTGGTGTTAATTATATTAAAAAAATAGATCGATAATCACAATCAGCATATTTGTGGATAATGTCGACATTATGTCTTTCTTAACTAATCTATTCTTCACCGCTTAGCACGTGTGGCATGGCAGAATCGCAGATTGGCGCTCAAATGTCTAATTATAAAGTAGAATCCAAGTTATTCTATTTTGACAATAAAGTCTTTTAAAATAAGTCAACAATGTTCTAACTTAACACTCGCTGTCACAGGCCTAAGGTTTTAAGTTGACTCTATGACTATAGTAGCGGGAAAAATCTGTCATAATTTATATTTGTATGCAGGTACTCCTTTGAATATTCTTTAAGTTAGACTTTATAAATCATGTAAACTATGATACACAAAAGGTACAAAATTTCGCCTGTGACCATGTGGTTTAAAAATTATATTGATTCATTTTCATTAAGTACTTCACATTTGAATACCCACCCACGAATGCTCTATCAAATAAAATACTTTGAAACTGTGCTCTAGCTTGAACGACTATTTGTTGGACTATTTTTCAACTTAAATTATATAAATTGACTTCAAATAAACATATACTTTAAGTTGTTTTACGCTAACAAGAGTTTGTTATATTATAATAATGATGTTACCTATGGCTATCGAAGTAGGTATAATTATATGAATAATATATAACTGAATGAAGCATGATTATTCATTTGACTATTGGAAAGCTCACGAATAATAAAATTATAATAATTTGATCAGGCGTCATCTTCGTCTATCATAAAAGAAATATAATTTAGTACTTACCTAATATGGTATGTTTCATTTTGTCCCTCATGTTAAATCATTATCTTTATAATAATTGACAGTGTAATAATTGCCGCATACATTTTAATGCACATTTAATTACAAAGTGTGTACAATTGTTAAATAAATAACGCGATGATACGAGCCAAGGGATGTGTGTCCACAGGGGCTCATGTAATATTTAAATGGTGCTATTTATGTTCCATGAGATTTTTCAGGCCAAGTGTGTCTGGACAGAGCTATGTATGCTCTTAAGCTATATCAGGCCAAGTGTGTCTGAATGGAGCTATGTATGTTCCATAAGATTTTCAGACCAAGTGTGTCTGGACGGAGCTATGTATGCTCTTAAGCTATATCAGGCCAAGTGTGTCTGAGTGGAGCTATGTATGCTCCTTAACTATGTATATCAGGCCAAGTGTGTCTGATTGGAGCTATGTATGTTCCAAAACTGTAAAGAGCTACGTTCCTTAAAAAAATGTGGTTACGTAGTTTTCATAATAGAGGGAGTCATGATGTTTCATGAGCAGTGGTCGGATATCCCGGTGCAACACCAGGGGATACCAAGTAGAAAAGTTAATATGGATATGACCTAAATTCCCTGTTTTAGTTTGATAAAAAATATAGATCTGATAGGTATACTTAAAAAGGCAGCTCAAATTGCGAACATAAACGAAATCTTTGGGCGTTTTCACAAACCGTTGTTCAAAACACTTTTTTTTAATTCGGACAAGTTTGGATTTGTTCGACTCAGGATCACGAGCTCTTTTAATTCTGATAGGTGAAAAAACTGTCCCACAATTTTCGTACATTTTTAATTTCTTCCATTACGCTATCGCCATGCAAAGTCTATAAAAACGATAGCGTAATGGAAAAAAAACATTTTTGGACACTTTTTTTCTCCTAGTAGGATTGAAAGAGCTCGTGATCCTAAGTCGAACAATCCCAAACTCGTCCGAATTAAAAAAAAGTGTTTTGAACAACGGTTTGTGAAAACGCCCCTTTACAAAAGTATTGAATGTTCTTCACCTTAATTTATTATATATTATAAGCCTCATGGAGTTCAAGTTTGGCTACTCAGATTAAAGTAGAAGCAGTAATGGCATGAAATCCAGATTTGTATGACATTAGAGAATACGCAGACCAAATTTCAAATAATACCGCACCTGATGAAGTGTCTCTTTCCAAATTTGCTCCACTGACATCCGTAGAAGTGGAAAGGACTTTTTCGGCGTACAAATGGATTTTAGATGTGAAAAGGAATCAATTGAAAATAGAGAATCTAGAGAAAATAATTATATGCTATTTTAACTTTATAGAACCTAGTAAGCCATAATTCTTTCATAAAATACATATATTTACTCTAATGTGTCTGCATGCATACGTGTGTCAGTCTTCATACTTAAAAATGTTTGATTTTATGTTACAAACACGAGGATGTTTAATCCGTAACCAGGTATATTTTTTCTAACTTAGTAATTGATGACCTCAGGAAGACCATGTACCATTCAGTGGTTATTGGATACAATTTTTCTTTAACTTTAAATTAATAAAATGTTGAGGTATCTGCGGGAGACCTCACCTAAAATGTTTAATTTAAGCTGGGTATGGATATTGTTTTAATCCTGATCACGGATTAAAATAATCGTGTATTATATGATATTTCTGTTTTTTTTACGTTCGCATTTCTAGAAGTGGAACCTATTGTGCCTTAGTAAAAAACTTCTATTTTTAAAGCTAAACTCTTTTATTTAAGAATATTCATACCAAAAGGCTATTTGGTACTAAAGTCAATATTAAACAAAATTTATAACCTATCTTTTGAAATAATTGTCGAAATCGCATAATAATAAACGCTTGTATGTACATGCACTTATTTTGCGTTACAAAATATTACTAAACTTTACTGGATGTAATTTTGTGGAATCCCGTGGTATATCCATATTAGTATAATGTTTGAGGTCATTCACCCCTTGTTGCACCGGGATATCCGACCACTGTTCATGAGAGACTGAATAGTATTGTCGATGTTACGAGGACATGTCGATTTAGGCTATTACCTATGGTTAAATTACACCTTATTAATTATTATCGTTTATTTTCCGGGATTATGGACTACGACGAGAATAATGTTAAGCGAGAGAGACAAGGCCGAAAACGAAAGATACATGCCGGGCCACACCGTCATCTACCAAGGCCAAACGTGGCCGCGGAGCTGCGAGAAGGAACACTACAGCATGAGTGAAGAAAGAGGAATCGGGTACAGCGTCAGCAGAGCTGTAGATCCTTCGGCCTGAAAAAGAACCACAGCCAAAGCGATTCATTCCACCGACTGCAAACGAGCAAGCGGCTGCCGGCTTCACGATAGATGAGAAAATTAATCCATAATAGAACAGAACAACAAAGGAGAGGTTGATAACGTGTGTTAAGGGAGTGCATATAATAGGAAGTGTATAGTTTAAGAATTTATTTATTTAAATCATAGTAGTGGTACAGATAGTGATAGCATTAAATTTTGAATAATGCTTATGTTCGACAAAAGAAAAGGGCAAACAAAATAATAATATTTGTAACAGTGCATAACTATCGTGCCTCATAATAATAAGTACTAATTAAAAATTAAAAGTAATATAAATATTATAATGTAAAAGTGGTAAATTGTAGTTTATTCTTGCATTCGCTAAGTAGTTTACAACAGAGTAAAACATTATCTAAGAGCCAACCTTGGATTGTTTCAAAACGATTAATCGAACATTGTTTAATTGATGTAGGTAAATTATTATATATTCGAATAATGAAATATAATATCCATTAGTTTTACTGTTGCTTGATACCATGATAATTTTGTAAATTTCCGCCTCATTCACGGGATTCAAAAATATTGTACAGTGGTTCACTGGAGATTCAATGCAGTTTTGTGACCGAAAATGTAAGATAGTTGGTCATGACATCATTATTTGTATTAAGCTTGAGATATATTATTGTGTAGTGTCTTTATAAAACTTATGAGAGTACTAAAACCATAATTACCTTTTAACCCTTTGAACGCCAAGAACCAAAAAAGTAGCCGTGTGTTGTAAATTTTGTAATCATCGAGTACCTATGCTGTCAAATTAGTCGTCTTGCTGGTGGCTTAACTTTCGTTGTTCATTAGTAGACATATTGGCGTGTTTATCACATTTTGATGCAAGATTGAAGGCGTTTAAAAGGGTAACAGCATATTGAATTTTGTTCTTATTATATACCCTTTTATTGGCAGAATTTAAAACAAAAATCATGCGTTCTAGCCTCCTCGCCGTTGTGTAGAGAAAAAAAATCTGTATTTAATAAAATTACAAAAAGTGGGTAAATAAATATGTATTTTATATACACTGCCAAGTAAAGGGTTAGCCGTCTCGAATTCTATCTTGTAATCTAGTGCTTCCAAATATTCAAATACCTCATGCCGTATTATTCGAATACTGAAATCAGCAGAATATTCAGATTGGAAGCCCTAATCTGATCAAGAGATTTCATTCACTACAGCTAAGTACTTTTAAAACATTGTAATCTCGTATAATATGCGTACTATCGCAGTCTTATATCACAGGTATTGCCTTTAGAGCAAATGACTACTGAAAAGTAAAATCATCAACCGAATGTGATGATAGATTTTGTTATAATTTATTATTAAAATTAAGTTGTTGTTGTATGTTAGTCTACAAAAAAGTCCAGATATTTGATTAAATCTGATTCATGTCTGAATTTTTTGTCGTAGAATTTTACTTTAAGTTATTTTGTGTCTACACCTAATATATGTCTAAGAAAATATTAGGCGGTCTGTACGAGTCTTATGTTCACGTATGCACCAGGAGTTGCACTCGTACGGATGGCCGAATGTGATGATTTCGCAATATAAAATAACAAACTTCTGTTTTAATGTAGAAAAACATTGTGTACACGAGTCTTAATATATTTTCAGTCTGTGAATATTAATTTACCATCGTGTAAAGTAGTCTTTATAATTAAAAAAAATAGGAATGAATGTCATAACGTACTGGTTGAAAAACAAAAGAAGAAAAATGGGAGATCAAGAATGGAAAATTAAAGAAACGGATCGCTGAAGATTATATCTGTATTAATTTAACAAGGATATTAAATAAACATGTTAAAATACTGTATAACTGGATTTGAATTTATCAAAGTAGTATAATGAAAATGTTTTCACATGTATCTATTTATTTGTGTACCCTGAATAAAGAGCCATAGATAGAGTATGGTTAGTAACAGGAACTTATTGGCACAGTTATGGTATGAAAAAAATTGGCAAAATACCAACCAGTTATTTGTTGTGTCTGCAGATATAACTTTTAAATGTTTTGTTAGAAAATCAATTAATTCAGTAATTTTTTCCTGCATGTGAGTAAAAGATACTGGTATATGGTGGGGATTATAGGTTTTTTTCCTTACTTTCTCTATGATGACCTGTCTTTTCTTTAATATAAGTTTATTTTTAACCTCTAGCCACCCAGAGGAAAATGAATAGGTATCCTTAAACAAAAGGACTAGGCTACTCATTTCAAATTCACTGGTAAATATTATTGTTTGAACCACTTGTTAACAAAAATTTGCAATTCAATGTTTTTATTTTACTTTAAACTTCATTCACTTCATTGTCATAACTACCCTTGGCGGTAAAAGCCAAGCTCTGCTTAGCTACCTCTGGCCAATAATTACTTTAGTATATGACAAATAATATTTCATTTAATAAGTTAGCACTTAATTCATTTTTATAACAGTGTATTGAGTGTTATTTAATCTTTAACATTTACCAACTTGTTCCACCATAATCTTGCAAATACAAATTGTAAGATGACTTCAAGTTATCTCAAAATAAATCTATGAAGCCAAAAAATCCTCTATAATTCAGACTTAATAATTTACTTAAGCATCTTAAGAGATCTAGAGTTTGTATTTGATTTTCTTAAATAATATGAAGTTTAAGCACTTATCAGTATCCTCCATGTCCCATTTACGTATGTCCATGTGGAGTTCATAATTTCTAAAGCAATTTTCAGAGAGACATTCAAAATGTGTGGTCTAGTTCAATTATTCAATATATTTTGTTTCGTTCTTGTTATGAACACTCAAAATGCTGCCCAGTACTATACCAGACAAAAAAATCGTTAAATGTATTACTACAAAATTTTGCAATTAATATTTCCGAGAACGCCCGTTTTAGAATGCTGAAAAAGTTGTGAAATTTTCAACTAGTCACCGAGAACGTGTTGCGCAATATTATTTTAAATATTTTGGTGTGATTTCCATAGAAACACACTTTCATTGAAATTAAACGATGTTTTAAAACATTCGTTGTATTATTTTAACTTACCTATTAGATTAACTTT
>JALPQI010002846.1:0-87930 GCA_025490895.1 Thaumatotibia leucotreta | reverse complement strand
CAACAGCCATCGGTTCTACGTGCCATGTGCCCTGCCCACCGTCACTTCAGTTTTGCGATTCGGAGAGCTGTATTACTTTGGTTCTGTTGCAGATGGCCCATTTCTAATACGATCACGCAGTGAGACTCCTAGCATAGCCCTCTTCATTGCCCTTTGGGTGACTTCGCTTTACCCCAGCCCATGCCCGTTTTGCCCTAAGCCGATGCCCACTTTAGGCCCCCCCCTAGGGCAAAGCGGGCAATCGTAGAGGTTTTTTAAATTGCGTATAATTCTTTTGTTTACCATTTTTAGATAAATGAAGTCATCCTCCATCGAAAAGCATTAAACAATGTACCTTTTGGGAAAAAAAAGAATAAGCTAGCTAGGTTAAAAACCACTTTTTTTTCAACTCTCTCTTAAGGTGCCCTCTTTGAGCCACCTTCCCCTACATATTATTAGAGCCGACCGTACGTGGACAGTTACAAAGCATTCAGACGATTCATCACAGACGATTCATCAAACGACTTCATAATAAAAACAAATTTAATTGTTTTAGTAATAAAATTCAATTTAAAACATCATACTTAGATCATACTTAGCGTCTTTTGAAACTAGGATGAACTTGAAAAAATACAACTAAAATGTCACGAAAATGAACCCTATTACAAAGCCAGATTTAAGTTTCGAACATTTCCGCAACGGCTTTTAAGTCTTTTGTCACTTGAGATGTAACATCAAATAAAAACGATTGAATCATTATGACAATCAAAACCGGTATTCTCTAGTACATAAGGTCGAAATTCAAAGATTTGTCTTTGGAATGTATATCGAGAGACAGATGGGAGCAAATGCTGGGACCTTGAGATGCGAAAATGCGTTGTGGATATAACCTCAAAAAAACGCGCGATTTGTTTAATGCTGTAAACAAAACTGACCTATTATTAGATTTATTAGCTAGAAGTCTTTAATTCACAGCCGTGAACCGTTGGCCGTGTGGTGACGGCAATAAGAATACATTTGTCACCATCATCACCCCAACTCCTGCGGGTGTCGTAAAAGTCGACTAAGGGATTGAAGTGTCACTGACCATTATTTGATAAAAGATTGATGATGGGAGGCAGCGTCATCATAGTGGACACATTACTGCGTTCGTTAATCCGCTTGCCCAGCGTGGCCATTATGGGCATTTACCTCCTAATGCGTCTATACGCATAGTTAATAGGAGAGGCCTACGTCCAGCAGTCGACTATCATAGGCTGATGATGATTCACAACGTACATATTTTCGCTAGGTGTAAAATTAGTGCTATAAACGCATAGGCAAAAAAGGTAAACAAACCTAAAACTGCATCATTCAATAAAGGTGGATTTAGACCAAACGAGCGAATACTCCTTCTATCCCCCACTCTACGAAATTCGTTCGTTACACAAAACGTGATTCGTCGAAATTCGTTGATTTCGTAGAGTGGGGGATAGAATGAACATTCGCTCGTTTGGTCTGAATCTACCTTAAGAAGAGTTGATTTATTACGTTTATGTACCTACAAATTAAACGTTATTTTCTTATCGAACCTCTTAATTGAAATGTTCGTGACAAGCGCAATGTACTGTACAAATAGTTACAGCAGGTGTGAATTATCAGTAAGTGATAACAACGAACGAGCCTGCTCGCGTCACAACATACATACACGGTGTTAACCGAGGACCTCGCAACACATATACACCGTGTCTTTATTGATTTCCGTTAAATTTAAGGGAAGCTTATTTAGGTCAAAAATAATCAATTTCTCTAAGAAACTAGTATCTTAACTCTTACTGTTATTGAGTTATTAAGAAAATAAGTTTCATGACTGAACAAGTGTATGGCAACCTTTATTACATCTTAATTAATTAAACTTATTTTGACATATGCCGTCAGTCACCTGACATCTTATTCTTAAGGTTCTCTCACACTTACCATTTCATTTATTATGATGAAAACGAAAAAGGATTTTTTTTTCGTTTTCGACTAAAAATAAAAGCATTATACCAGGTAGCTCCAATTAACGTACCAAGCAGCAGAGTTGGGCAAAAAGTAATATGATTACTCCTTCAGATTACTTTTGTATGTGTACTTTGTAATAAATATTACAAAGTACACATACAAATGTAATTTATAGAAGTAATCATATTACTTTTTGCCCAACTCTGCCAAGCAGCCTGTTAAATTTAACGGAATTAAAAAAAACACGGTGTATATGACACACTGAGCTACTTTTATTATGGGCCCAAACCCGAAATTGCAAAAAAACTTGCTCTCATACTAATCGGTTACGTGATCTGACAATTTCCTCTACATTTTGTAGAGGAAATTGAGTTTTTTTACGATTTCGGCGTTTGCCCCCATACTTTTTGTTTAGTATGACATATATAGGTACGGTGTGCGAGGTTAGTGACTTAGAAACACCCTGTATAAATGGAAATACGCCAGAAACGTATTTATTTTATTAACATAGTGTTAAACGAGAGCAGTTCACGTCGGATGAATAGTGAATTTCAAAGTCATCGGTCAGTTCCTATAATAAACCAATTGGAATTCAAGGCCTCCGTTTGAACTTAGAAAAACCTTCGGATCCAAGAAAGAGACGGAAGGCTAGTGCTACAACGGCGACACACAATAAAGCAGGACAGCAGTATTACCTTCGTGTGTTCCGAAGGGTTTTCTAAGTTCAAACAGAATGTAGGAACTATGCGCTCGACATACGAAGAAACTTTAAAGCCAAGCCACACTGGATGCAGCACGTACGCGTACGTGTGTGTGGTGTGACGTGCACGTTGGTTGTAGCGTATGTAAACGTCATATTAGATGGCATAGCGCTTGCGTGTCGTGCGGTGTGACATCTACTATAACATTACCGACGCTACAATGCGCATGGCCTTAAAAAGGACGTATAATTCGTACATGAATGCTCCAGTTTATCGTAACGAACCGGAAACGAGATGTAATAAAATGTCATACGACGAATTCCGGATAGAGACGTCACAACATATTAATTTATTTACCGCTTGATGCGCGCGCCAACCCAAACAAAATGACGTCACTGAAAGTTACGATATTTTTTTTATGTGATGAACTGAACTCTCAGCCCACCTGATGGAAAGCGGGAACTGAGGCCCATGGACATAGTGACCAAAACATCGCCTATGCGCTGCCTACCCTGAGGACTTAAATGGATTGCCTCTATGCCAGTAATTACACCGGCTATCTTACCACCAAACCGAAACACAGCAGTGCAAACACTGCTATTTACCGGCAGGTTAACAGGCGGCAGGTTAAGACGGTGGTAGCTATCCGGGCGGACCCTGCACGAGGTCCTACCACAAACATAAAAGTAAAACAGGTGTAATTCTAGTTTTACTAAAAGTCCTAAAAGTTACACCTGTAAGTCTTTACGTAAGTAGTACAGACTGAGCTAAAACTACTAAGGAATGACATATCACTATCTCATTCCAGCTAATAGTTCCGTCCCTATAGCTTACCTAGGATGGCCTAAAGTAACGTAGACGCCATACGGTCGTAACGGCGTCTAACTCATAGTACGGCTATTAGCTCTACGAGTCTCCAAGTCTCTACGCGATCGGAATGACATTCCTGTGTCAAACGCACGCCAAAATACGCCAAGAACGCCATGTGATGGATCGATAGACGCCATAGGCTTTACAACGCGCGTCACACAATGGGTAATAAATCTGTATTGTCGCGACATTCGCCTTTAAAAGGTGAGCATTTCTTTTTTTTTTGGCCACTAAATTTTAAAATCGACCAAAATTACAAAAATCAAATTTTATAAACTTTTTCAACGGGAATATGTAGTAAAAATTATGTATTTTCTGATTATATGCAAGTAACCAGGTTTTAAAAGGTTTTATCAGTACAAAATCAATAAATATTGTGACAAAGCAGAATACTGGTTCTTCCTGTGTTACCTTTCCTTTGTTTAAAAATCATAGAAATTTGCTTCTTCCTCATCTTAATTATATATTTTTATTAAAATGCAGAACATAATTGATAAAAAAATGTAGAAATAATTAATTAAACTATACGGAAACCATTAAAAGTCTAATACCAACAGGTTTATTTTGTTACTCTCACCGGTAGGAACGGTATTTTTAAATTTTAATATAAAGTAAGCAAAGTTCAATAAGGTCTTAAAGATGGCAGTAAAAGTATTTTTTTATTTGTTTTAAAGGTAGCAGATATGTTAAGTATTATTAAATATAACTTAAATCATACTAAAATAACTACACCGAAAATGTTGGGACAGTAACAAAGAATGCTGTTGGTAACAAAGGAGGAAATGTAAGGCCTCGTGTAGAATGTGCATTAGAATTATGTAGAAAATGTAGGTCTATAAAATTATATCCATATTTTACAGGGTCGATGAAATAAAGAATCGATTAGATTTATTTATGTAATAACTAATTAAACTCTAATTTTAATCGTTCCCTATATCGCCTCATCTTTTCGGCTGCTCTCTCTTAGGTTGTGCTGACATTTTCTCTCCCTGTATACAACAATGAAAACTAGCCTTTACAATAAATTCCTTTTATTGTTACTCAAAGTTCCTTTGATATGTTACCACGCGAAAGTAACGAAATAAGAAGTAACACAACACGTGGTCGTAGATTAAAAAAATATTTATAAAGCTTGTTTTAGCAACAATATTCAATTGTTTTGTTACATGATGTACATAACAATATACATTAAACGATACATTAATGAAAACGAAGTAAAAGTTTAAGCTTTCCTAGTAAATCCAGTAACAAGGAGGAAATCAAAACTGGTCACAACAATTAGGCACGTGCGTTTTTTAGTAGATCTTGATGACAATTGACCGAATAAACATGGCCGCATATTGAATTGACGTATGTCGGTATTGCCAGTCGTAAAAAGTAACATTTTGGTAGTATTTATCTTTATTTCACTGCTAAAATAGGTAACAAAGTAAGAATTTTCTAAGTGGAACTTTTTGTGGGACACGATTAAAAAATATATTTCTACTACTTTTAACGGTTTTAGGTGTATAAAACCATTCTAAAAAGAATCTTACTGTGAAGATACAGAGATCACAATAAAAAAACGTTATATGTTGCTTAGACCATTATGAAAATATCTTTATTTGAAGTAGCAAAATTTAGACTGGGACATTGGTTTTTTCATACATTTCAAAAATCGAATGTCTGGTTTTTAATTAAATTTAATATATGTTATGGCTTTTGTTACATTATTTTAACATATCCTGTGTAATTATTAAATTCACTATTAGGAAAAAATACTTAATACAGACGTTTCTTAACAAAAAGTATTAAAATAATATTTTCAAAGTCGTGGGACACGGCTAGATGCGGCAGTGGCCAAAAAAAAAAGAAATGCTCAGGTCGTAATGTCTACTTCTATTACGCGTCTAGCATATCTTGTGTTTACAGTAAAACGCGGTTATCCTTCCCTTTCTAAGCTATACAATCGAAAAGAGACGGGTGGCCGCGAGAAGGCTTGCTGGCAAACACAACATGTGCTATGCTATGACCGCTGTTGTTGTGGTCTTTAAAAGGCAACAAATATATTATTTTGTGTTTGGGCAGCATATGGGAAGCTTCGAGTCGTCACTGCCTCAGTGCCTTAAGTCCAGGGTCTTCGACCAGTGCATCCTTCCGGTCCTCACTTACGGGGCCGAGACGTGGACTCTTACAAAAGGTCTCGTTCACAAACTCCAAGTTACTCAGCGAGCTATGGAGAGGGCTATGCTCGGAGTTTCTCTGAAGGACAAAATCCGGAATCAGGATATCCGTCGGAGAACCAAGGTCACCGACATAGCAACGAGGGTAAGCAAACTGAAGTGGCAGTGGGCGGGACGTGTTTGTCGAAGAGCCGATGGCCGATGGAGCAGACGAGTCTTGGAGTGGGCCGCCCTCCCGCCAGATGGACCGACGATCTAAGGAAAGTGGCGGGAAGTGGTTGGATGCGGAGAGCTGAGGACCGAGTATGGTGGCGCGAATTGGGGAAGGCCTACGTCCAGCAGTGGACGACTATGGCCTGATGATGATGATATCATTTTATTTTAGGTATTGATTAGAGAATCAACAGAATTATGTCACAATGCATTACATACGTTACAATACACTACAAGGCTATACTGGTCTTCACTTACTTCCTAAAATCGTTTATCTTTGAGAAAAGGCCGACGATCAATAATTTATTGTCAACATTAGAATCGTGGGTATTATAGTAGTATTAATATTCTCTGTGTAACATGTGCGGCTCCACTGAAGCGGAGCGGAGCTCTGCAAAATTGACCAATTACATTCTTCAAATTCAAAATTCGAATCATTGTGATGCGGTCTCATTGGCCGAGCTCCCACAGCTCCGCTCCGCTTCGCGTCAGTGGAACTGCACCCTAAGTGTACATAGTATTAAGTGCAAATGAAGTATCGGATAAGAGTGATACTGATAAGTGCTAATGTCGGTAAATATTTAATGTGTAGCTTTTTGCCTGACCATAAGATAAATATCCCACACCAGACAAAAGTGACATCAGTTTAACATTTTTTTTATTTGAATTTGAAGGCCTCTCCTATTAACTATGCGTATGGTCGCATTAGTAGGTAAATGCCAATAATCGCCACGCTGGGCAAGCGGGTTGGCGATAACAGTAGTATGTTTGTCCTATGATGACGGTGCTGTATAAACGAATAATCATTTAACACACTCGCGGAAGATTTTTACAATTAAAGAAAGTCGCCAACTTACTCCTATATAGTCATATCAATGAAAATAATTCTTAATTAGTCTATTCAGATTTGAGATACAAAGTCTAAAAAAATATTTGTTATGGATAATGACATTTTATTCAAATGCAAAGATAAAGATGACATGCACCTAATGATAAACTAACGACTTCCAACGATATATTTAATCGTAAGAGCCGACTAAGGGATTGAAACGTCACTGACCAGTCTTTGATCAGCAGCGCCATCAATCATCATAGTGGACACATTACTGCGATCGCCAATCCGCTTGCCCAGCGTGGCAATTCTGGGCATTTACCTCCTAATGCGTCTATATGCATAGTTAATAGGAGAGGCCTACGTTCAGCAGTAGACTGTGATAGGCGTATGATGTTAGTCTTTAGTTGACTAGAGAGCCCGACATTACAACAGACTAGGTTTTGTCTGTGAATGACGTGACGTAACGTCTAGTATATCGACCCCTACACCGGTTGTCGTGCCAACAGGAGAATAAAAGCGGAATAAAATACGATTACGAGACGTAATACTTTTGGCATACATTTTGGTGCGCCAGCGTGCCAAATGTTCAAACGAACGGAGCAAAAAAACCTAATAAAAAACTAAAACCGTTTGAAATGAAATGTTATCAGTTATTTTATGGGCAGAATTTTAAGATAACACTGTTGTCAAGATAAATAGAACTAGCTTATGACATGTCAAGGTGACTACGACACAGTATAATAAATAGTACAGTTTATTTTATGTGACGAAGGTAGACTACTGAGCTCGGAGCCCACCTGATGGAAAGCAGGAACTGAGGCCCATGGACATAGCGATCAAAAATTCGCCTATGCGGTACCCTGAGGACTTAGATGGATTGCCTCTACCTATGCCAGTAATTACACCGGCTATCTTACCCCCAAACCGAAACACAGCAGTGCAAACACTGCTATTTAGCGGCAGGTTAATGGGTAAGACGGTGGTATCCGGGCGGACCCTGCATGAGGTCCTACCACCAGCAAAAAGTTGCAGTGAGAGTTGTTCAGCGTAATCTTCCCTAGTACCCTGCTCTACGGCCCAGATGACACCCTGTATGTTAACGTTACGTGTGTGACGACCTTAACAATGTCAGCAGTATGCCCGGTTCACATTATTCCAGTTCAGTAATACAGCGGTCTAATCCAGTCCAGTGCTGGACTGGAGCATATCGTTTACATTACTCCAGTATTTTAAGAGTAGCTGGATTGGAAACACATCGCTGACAATGATCTAGTACCGGTTTGGAACTGGAATGGCTGTCTACATTATTCCAGTGCCGCTGGATTGGGTGAGCTAGAATGAAAAGTTGACGGTCTTTCCAGTCACTGGACTGGAATGCTCACCGGAATGGAAGCATTCCAGTGCATTCCAGTGTCTGTTCACATTATTCCAGTAGCATTCCAGTACTGGATTGGATTGCTGAACTGGAATGCTATTGGAATAATGTGAACCGGGCAGTAGGAGTGTCTTAAGGTGTGTGTCTATGCTCTATATCTACTGATAACTTGATAACGACGATTTATCTTTCTAAATCATTTCAACCTTATCAAATGTCGAAATTTCTTTTTACATTTTTATTACGTTGCAGATTTGTGATAGTATGATAATTTTATTGACAGATATTGCTGAACCATTCTACGTCGCATTAAAAGGTAGATATAATCCCAGTTCACTCCTGGCCCCAATTTCACCACATACGCGCTACAATTGTAAATTTACTGTTTCTCCAATCTGGGTCGTCTATAGGCTACAGTTGCCCCCACATAATTAGATTTGGATAGAAGAAACAAGTTCATTCATTTGTATGGCGGCCGAGCGTGTCAGATTTTGTACTGAAGTTGTTACTTGCCTATGATTTTAAATATATCTCAGGCCCTTGATTATACATATTTTTTTGTGTTGTTGCAATTAATATTATTTAAGGAGGCATTATTAATGTTTATGTTTATTTCAACTTACAAAATTTGACGCCCGAAAGCTGCAAGCTGCGATTAAAGACAGACAACTCAGTGGATTTCACTGAGTTCATTTGACACGCTAAGTAGATACGTTTGCTTGATCTATGGTATATACGACATCTGGGCATTTCTCAGAGCGTAAACGGACATCTCATTCATCTGGTCACGTTTTTTTGGAAGTGGCTGAATGATTTGAAATTGGTTTTGGTTGTCTTATAGAGAAACGGGTGCTGTATCTGACGACCGAAAATGGTACCAAAAGATGCAGCCACTTCCAAAAAAACGTGACCAGATGAATGAGATGTCCATTTACGCTCTGAGAAATACCCATCTGTGGTTGCCCCCCTCCCCCCTTGACACTGGACTCAAGTAGGCCTAGGTGTAGGGTTTGCAATTCGAATATTCGAGTATTCGAATATTCGAATTATTAGCCTTAAATACTATTCGAATTTGACAACAGTCATTATTCGAATAAAACGAATATTTCGAATAATGAAAAAGTAATTGAAAATAATTACATTTTGCGGAGAATTACAATAAAATCCCAATATTAACAATAACACCTATGTAAAAATTGATTTCAATGATTAAACAAAGTTAAATTCAATGAAATCAATTGAAATATTCGTTATTTAGTGGATTTATTCAAAAGGTGATAGCTTCAATTGTTTTCCAAAAATGTTCAAATGGATTTTCTGCAAGCAAAGTTCAGACAGATTCCTAAGAAGTTAACAAACAAACACCAGGTACAGGTAGTTTCGGATAAGTAAAGACCATAATAATGTTATAAATATCAATATGAAGCCATAATATCTACCGAATGTAATAAGTGGGAGTAATTGGCGATTTTAAAATTATAGTATATTATTTGATGTATCGTATACTTTGCCAAAGTTAATATTAATAATATATATAGCTGCATTACCACTGATTTCTGACATATCCAATTGATCTCCCAGAAGGAGTATCGGTGGGGTATAGTGTTATATGCGGTCGTACAGAGGGCGGTCCCTAGGCACCGGGAAAAATCTGACATTTGAGGATTTGCTTCCTGGTCAAAAAATGTTCGACGGCCTGGCTAAACGGTGAGACCTAGGTGGGGGGTGCTCGACCAAATGTCATAGGGAACTGCTGACAGTTTTTGAAGCCACAAAAATTATTTCGAAAAAAAAAAAAAAATTTTGCACTCAAATTTCAAAATGGTCCTTCGAGCCGGATTTTTTTGTGGTAGAATCTCTGAGGGACCTAGATTAAAGAAAAAGTGTTTTTGTGATTCTCGGATCCAAGATGGCCGCCGTAGGGCCCGTCAAAGTTTGTATGGGAACTCTTAAACGGGGGGAGATAGGTGGGGGGTGCTCGACCAAATGTCATAGAGGACCCCGAGAGCCATTCGATGGGCAAAAAATTTTTGCAAAAAAAATTTTTTTTTTTTTTCGAAAAATTTTTTTTTATCCGATCCAGCTGGAAATCGCTGTGCGTGACTTTTGGGCTCTCCAGATTCTGAAAAAAATTTTTTCAGATTTTTTGCACAAAAAAAATTTTGTATGGATTTTTCGAAATAATGGTCCGATCGCGCTGAAATTTGGCATGCGGGCATTATTTGGGCCCAGGAGTAATAATCTGAAAAAAAATTTGGAAAAAAATCCAAGATGGCGGCGCCCCAGAACAAAAAGTCAAAATCCCAAGTAAGTTAAGCGAGCCCGAAGGGCGAGCTTCAGGCCGGGAGGCCGAAGGCCGACCCCGCGGAGGGCCGAAGGCCCGGAGCTTCACTCCCAGGGCCCAAGGGGGTCCCGAACCCCAGTAATTTTGGGCGAGGCCGAAGGCCTCGCTGCAGGAGGGCCGGAACATTACCAGAACCAATATAAATCTATGTTAAGCGAGCCCGAAGGGCGAGCTTCAGGGTGGGAGGCCGAAGGCCGACCTCGCGGAGGGCCGAAAGCCCGGAGCTTCGACCCGAGTGCCCAAGTGCGTCACCCCCAAGTAATTTAAAGCGAGGCCGAAGGCCGAGCTCCGAGCAAATCGAGCTACCAAGCGTTCAACAACCCCAGTATCTTAATAAGCCGAGCCTGAGGGCCGAAGGCCCGATGGCGAGGCGTCAAGCCCGCGAAGGCCGAAGGCCGAGCTCCGCGTAGGGCCGAAGGCCCGGAGCGTCACGATCGAGGTGCCCTCCGCGCGAGCCCGAGGGCCGAAGGCCCGACGGGCGAGTCCACGCGGTGAAACTGCCCTTCCTAACTGTCTTAATAAGCGAACCGGAGGGCCGCAGGGCCGACGGTTCGCTTCGAACCCCAGCGAAGGCCGCAGGCCGAGCTCCGCGTAGGGCCGAAGGCCCGGAGCGTCCCATAGAGGCGCGGTAGCCTGCGAGGCCGGAGGCCGAGCTGCGAGAAAACAAAGCTTTAATACTTATAATAAAATCTGTGTAACTATTTAAGCTGAGCCTGAGGGCCGAAGGCCCGAAGGCGAAGCTCCGTAGCCGCGAAGGCCGAAGGCCGAGCTCCGCGTAGGGCCGAAGGCCCGAAGCGTCCAACACAGGCGAGCTAGCTCGCGAGGCCGAAGGCCGAGCTGCTTGAGTCCAGAACTCCTATGCTACTCAATGAAAAAGTGTAACTTGAAAACGAATCGGAGGGCCGCAGGCCCGACGATTCGTTTCGACAACCTGCGAAGGCCGAAGGCCGAGCTCCGCGTAGGGCCGAAGGCCCGAAGCGTCCAACACAGGCGCGCCAGCTCGCGAGGCCGAAGGCCGAGCTGCTTGAGTCCAGAACCCCCATGCTACTCAATGAAAAAGTGTAACATGAAAACGAATCGGAGGGCCGCAGGCCCGACGATTCGTTTCGACAATCTGCGAAGGCCGAAGGCCGAGCTCCGCGTAGGGCCGAAGGCCCGAAGCGTCCCTCAGAGGCCTGACAGCTCGCGAGGCCGAAGGCCGAGCTGCAGGAGTCCAGCTCAAAAGCCCAAAAACTGCAACATAATTAAAAAATAATACAAAAACAATAATAAAAAAATTAAAGAAAATAAAAAAAATATCTCCAATACCCCACCCCTCCAGTCGACAGAAAGAGAGGCCCGCGAGGCCCTTGGGCCTCGCGCACAGAGCAAAAAACTAGTTAATAATATATATAGCTGCATCCCGACTCATTTCTGAATGACATGATTGTTCTCCCGGAAGGAGTTACGGTAGGGGTTAGTGTTATATACCGTCGTATAGAGGGCGCGCCGGTGACCTAGGGAAAAATCTGACATTTCAGGATTTGCTCCCTGGTCGAAAAATGTTCGACGGCCTGGCTCAACGGTGAAAGTTAGACGGGGGGTGCTCGACCAAATGTCATAGGAAACTGCTGACAGTTTTTAAAGCCGCAAAAATTTTTCCAAAAAAAAAAAAAAATTTTTGCACTCAAATTTCAAAATGGTCCTTCGAGCCGGATTTTTTTGTGGTAGAATCTCTGAGGGACCTAGATTAAAGAAAAAGTGTTTTTGTGATTCTCGGATCCAAGATGGCCGCCGTAGGGCCCGTCAAAGTTTGTATGGGAACTTTGAAACGGGGGGAGATGGGTGGGGGGTGCTCGACCAAATGTCATAGAGGACCCCGAGAGCCATTCGATGGGCAAAAAATTTTTGCAAAAAAAATTTTTTTTTTTTTTCAAAAATTTTTTTTCATCCGATCGAGCTGAAAATCGCTGTGCGTGACTTTTGGGCTCTCCAGATTCCGAAAAAAATTTTTTCAGATTTTTTGCACAAAAAAAATTTTGTATGGATTTTTCGAAATAATGGTCCGATCGCGCTGAAATTTGGCATGCGGGCATTATTTGGGCCCAGGAATAGTAATCTGAAAAAAAAAATTGAAAAAAATCCAAGATGGCGGCGACCCCGAACAAAAAGTCAAAATCCCAAGTAAGTTAAGCGAGCCCGAAGGGCGAGCTTCAGGCCGGGAGGCCGAAGGCCGACCCCGCGGAGGGCCGAAGGCCCGGAGCTTCAATCCCGGGTCCCATGGGGGTCCCGAACCCCAGTAATTTTGGGCGAGGCCGAAGGCCTCGCTGCAGGAGGGCCGGAACATTACCAGAACCAATATAAATCTATGTTAAGCGAGCCCGAAGGGCGAGCTTCAGGGTGGGAGGCCGAAGGCCGACCTCGCGGAGGGCCGAAGGCCCGGAGCTTCACCCCGAGGGCCCAAGCGCGTCACCTCCAAGTAATTTAAAGCGAGGCCGAAGGCCGAGCTCCGAGCAAATCGAGCTACCAAGCGTTCAACAACCCCAGTATCTTAATAAGCCGAAGCCTGAGGGCCGAAGGCCCGATGGCGAGGCGTCAAGCCCGCGAAGGCCGAAGGCCGAGCTCCGCGTAGGGCCGAAGGCCCGGAGCGTCACGATCGAGGTGCTCTCCGCGCGAGCCCAAGGGCCGAAGGCCCGACGGGCGAGCCCACGCGGTGAAACTGCCCTTCCTAACTGTCTTAATAAGCGAACCGGAGGGCCGCAGGCCCGACGGTTCGCTTCGAACCCCAGCGAAGGCCGTAGGCCGAGCTCCGCGTAGGGCCGAAGGCCCGGAGCGTCCCATAAAGGCGCGGTAGCCTGCGAGGCCGGAGGCCGAGCTGCGAGAAAATAAAGCTTTTCTACGTATAATAAAATCTGAGTAACTATATAAGCTGAGCCTGAGGGCCGAAGGCCCGAAGGCGAAGCTTCGTAGCTGCGAAGGCCGAAGGCCGAGCTCCGCGTAGGGCCGAAGGCCCGAAGCGTCCAACATAGGCGCGCCAGCTCGCGAGGCCGAAGGCCGAGCTGCCAGAGTCCAACGCATCCATGCTACTCAATGAAAAAGTGTAACATGTAAATGAATCGGAGGGCCGCAGGCCCGACGATTCGTTTCGACAATCCGCGAAGGCCGAAGGCCGAGCTCCGCGTAGGGCCGAAGGCCCGAAGCGTCCCTCACAGGCCTCACAGCTCGCGAGGCCGAAGGCCGAGCTGCTTGAGTCCAGAACCCCCATGCTACTCAATGAAAAAGTGTAACATCAAAACGAATCGGAGGGCCGCAGGCCCGACGATTCGTTTCGAAAATCTGCGAAGGCCGAAGGCTGAGCTCCGCGTAGGGCCGAAGGCCCGAAGCGTCCCTCAGTGGCGTGACAGCTCGCGAGGCCGAAGGCCGAGCTGCAGGAGTCCAGCTCACAAGCCCTATTACTGCGACAAAAGTAAAAATTAATACAAAAACAATAATAAAAAAATTAAAGAAAATAAAAAAATAATCTCCAATACCCCACTCCTCCAGTCGACAAAAAGAGAGGCCCGCGAGGCCCTTGGGCCTCGCGCACAGAGCAAAAAACTAGTTAATATTATTATAGCTGCATCCCGACTCATTTCTGACATACCTAATTGATCTCCCGGAAGGAGTATCGGTGGGGTATAGTGTTATATACTGTCGTATAGAGGGCGCTCTGGTGACCTAGGGAAAAATCTGACATTTCAGGATTTGCTCCCTGGTCGAAAAATGTTCGACGGCCTGGCTAAACGGTGAGACCTAGGTGGGGGGTGCTCGACCAAATGTCATAAGGAACTGCCGACAGTTTTTGAAGCCGCAAAAATTTTGGCGAAAAAAAAAAAAAAAATTTTGCACCAAATTTTCAAAATGGTCCTTCGAGCCGGATTTTTTTGTGGTAGAATCTCTCAGGGTCCTAGATTAAAGAAAAAGTGTTTTTGTGATTCTCGGATCCAAGATGGCCGCCGTAGGGCCCGTCAAAGTTTGTATGGGAACTCTTAAACGGGGGGAGATAGGTGGGGGGTGCTCGACCAAATGTCATAGAGGACCCCGAGAGCTGTCAGGTGGGCAAAAAATTTTTGCAAAAAAATTTTTTTTATTTTTTCGAAAAATTTTTTTTCATCCGATCGAGCTGGAAATGGCTGTGCGTGACTTTTGGGCTCTCCAGATTCCGAAAAAAATTTTTTCAGATTTTTTGCACAAAAAAATTTTTGTATGGATTTTTCGAAATAATGGTCCGATCGCGCTGAAATTTGGCATGCGGGCATTATTTGGGCCCAGGAGTGATAATCTGAAAAAAAAATTGGAAAAAAATCCAAGATGGCGGCGCCCCCGAACAAAAGGCTAAATCCCAAGTAAGTTAAGCGAGCCCGAAGGGCGAGCTTCAGGCCGGGAGGCCGAAGGCCGACCCCGCGGAGGGCCGAAGGCCCGGAGCTTCACTCCCGGGGCCCGGACCCCAGTAATTTTGGGCGAGGCCGAAGGCCTCGCTGCAGGAGGGCCGGAACATTACCAGAATCAATATAAATCTAAGTTAAGCGAGCCCGAAGGGCGAGCTTCAGGGTGGGAGGCCGAAGGCCGACCTTGCGGAGGGCCGAAGGCCCGGAGCTTCGACCCGAGTGCCCAAGCGCGTCACCCTCAAGTAATTTAAAGCGAGGCCGAAGGCCGAGCTCCGAGCAAATCGAGCTACCAAGCGTTCAACAACCCCAGTATCTTAATAAGCCGAGCCTGAGGGCCGAAGGCCCGATGGCGAGGCGTCAAGCCTGCGAAGGCCGAAGGCCGAGCTCCGCGTAGGGCCGAAGGCCCAGAGCGTCACGATCGAGGTGCTCTCCGCGCGAGCCCGACGGGCGAGCCCACGCGGTGAAACTGCCCTTCCTAACTGTCTTAATAAGCGAACCGGAGGGCCGCAAGCCCGACGGTTCGCTTCGAACCCCAGCGAAGGCCGCAGGCCGAGCTCCGCGTAGGGCCGAAGGCCCGGAGCGTCCCATAGAGGCGCGGTAGCCTGCGAGGCCGGAGGCCGAGCTGCGAGAAAATAAAGCTTTTCTACGTATAATAAAATCTGAGTAACTATATAAGCTGAGCCTGAGGGCCGAAGGCCCGAAGGCGAGGCTTCGTATCTGCGAAGGCCGAAGGCCGAGCTCCGCGTAGGGCCGAAGGCCCGAAGCGTCCCACACAGGCGCGCCAGCTCGCGAGGCCGAAGGCCGAGCTGCCAGAGTCCAAAGCATCCATGCTACTCAATGAAATATAGTAACATGAAAACGAATCGGAGGGCCGTAGGCCCGACGATTCGTTTCGACAACCTGCGAAGGCCGAAGGCCGAGCTCCGCGTAGGGCCGAAGGCCCGAAGCGTCCAAAATAGGCGCGCCAGCTCGCGAGGCCGAAGGCCGAGCTGCTTGAGTCCAGAACTCCCATGCTACTCAATGAAAAAGTGTAACATGAAAACGAATCGGAGGGCCGCAGGCCCGACGATTCGTTTCGACAACCTGCGAAGGCCGAAGGCCGAGCTCCGCGTAGGGCCGAAGGCCCGAAGCGTCCAACACAGGCGCGCCAGATCGCGAGGCCGAAGGCCGAGCTGCATGAGTCCAGAACCCCCATGCTACTCAATGAAAAAGTGTAACATGAAAACGAATCGGAGGGCCGCAGGCCCGACGATTCGTTTCGACAATCTGCGAAGGCCGAAGGCCGAGCTCCGCGTAGGGCCGAAGGCCCGAAGCGTCCCTCAGAGGCGTGACAGCTCGCGAGGCCGAAGGCCGAGCTGCAGGAGTCCACCTCAAAAGCCCAAAAACTGCGATAAAAGTAGAAAATAATACAAAAACAATAATAAAAAAATTAAAGAAAATAAAAAATAAATCTCGAGTCCTCCACTCGTCCAGTCGACAAAAAGAGAGGCCCGCGAGGCCCTTGGGCCTCGCGCACAGAGCAAAAAACTAGTTTTCAAAACTAAATCTATACCACAGATATTTTAAATTAGTATTAATAATTATAGCGACCCCGATCACTGGTTTCGTAATTAGTATGAACTGTAATACCCTAATGTTAAAATATCAGTATTCAAGTAAAACCAAATTGACTCATTATAAAACGGGACATTTTTGTTCCGTGATCCCTTGAATACAGTATGACTTACTGCTCGGGTCAATTAAGCAGCTTTTTTATTAATAAAATGTTTGATAAATTAAATTATTTATGACCAATATTTTTTACTATTACGCTACATGTATTAATTATTGACTATATATTATATTGGCCGGTTTTTTTAGACTGAAACCCTTCTTGCTCGGTTGTTAATGGTTATCTTCTCATGCAACGTATTAGAATATTTTTTCATAACGAATTATTCTACTTCAATTTACAATTTTATACATACATGTCAGATCAAAAAATGGATATGGATAATATGATTAAAGATATATAGAAGATATATTTGAATCCATATGAAAAACAATTTTTAACTCCTTACACAGAATCTAGAGTTCCAGACTAGCTAGAATGCCACGGACCGTACCTAGCTCTTAGGTACCATAAAAGTCTGTTTTTGGATATTGCACTTTCATTTTACGTCATATATTTTGCAATTAGACGCCATGGTAACATTAATTAGTTATTTTTTTAATAATATTCGTTTTATTCGAAAAATTCGAATATTCGAATACTGGAAATCGAAGTATTCGTATTATTCGAATACTAAAATTGGGCGAATATTGCAAACCCTACCTAGGTGTTGTTTTAAGTATAAAATACTATCATATCATATCGCGGTAACATCAATCTTCCATAAAAGAACATTCATTGTTGCTTCGTGATCCTATCAAGTAACCAAAGTTAAAAATATTTAGAAACAAAGGAGACATTCAAAATGGCGCGAAAATCGTGTCTACATTTTAGTGAACATTTTCAAGCTTCAATGACATTGAAATTAAGTTTACATTGTAATGCACATTAGACACGGCATACATTTTACGTTAATTGTTCTTTCTATTGCCAAAGCAACGTTTTCTTAATAGTTTTATAATATTTTCAATAATTAAGTCCACGCTTTGCTTGCGTGCAAAAAACAGGAAGTATTGTAAATGCATAAGTTGATATCTTTCTCATAAATACCTCAATATAACGGAACAGAAGACCTTGAACAACAAACGAAGTGTTGCCTCTCTCACGCGCTTGTGAATTCGTACGCAAGCGTGACAGAGAGGCAAACACTTCGTGGTTCTCAGTTGCCATCAGGTATATCTGACCGGCTGCGGTGTTCAAAAATATCTGAACATGCCTAAAGGTGCATTTAGACCAAACGAGCATTCGCTGATTCTATCCCCCACTCTAAAGGCGCATTCAGTTCAGACCAAACGAGCATTCGCTATTCTATCCCCCACTCTGCGAAATCAACGAATCACATTTTGTGTAACGATCTAATTTCGTAGAGTAGGGGATTAGAATAGCGAATGCTCGTTTGGTGTGAATGCATCTTAAGAAATTCGTTACACAAAACGTGATTCGTGGAAATTCGTTGATTTCGTAGAGTGGGGGATAGAATGAGCGAATGCTCGTTTAGTCTAAATGCACCTTAAGAAATTCGTTACACAAAACGTGATTCGCCGATATTCGTTTATTTCGTAGAGTGAGGGATAGAATAAGCGAATGCTCGTTTGGTTTAAATGCACCTTAACGCCGTGACAATAAGAGGCGTCTTCACATGTATGTATATGTATGTATGTAAATTCTTTATTGCACACAAATAAAAAAGGTAAAAAAAATACACAACAATTCAAAAAGGTACAAGGGCGAACTTATACCTATAAGGGATCTCTTCCAGTTAACCTTTGAGCAAAAGAGTGAACTATATGAAACAAGAGATAGACAAACAAACGTGTACAGTGCGTGATTTGAATGACTACTATAAATATACTATACTACCTACTATGCTAAACATGTTTGTGAAAACCATGGCAGCTTCGAAATATTTATTTTGATGGCGATTATACTGACAGTTATACTATACGTCCTGCGGTTCTACAAGAAAATTGGAACGCCAGAGGGAAGTATTGGGGGAACGCTACCGGAACACTAACCTGCAGCTCCAGCTAAGGGAACTGGGGTGAATGAGCATATTGGATGCTTGACAGCCCGCTCGAGTCCGTAACATAACATAACACACTGACAGAATTTACAAACAATAACAGATGATTCCTAGAATTATTGTGCACTTTTCCTTGACTTACATTTTAGGATAGGATTCAAATCTGTGGTTTAGATTCTGATTTTCCATATGATTCATTGCGAGAGATTTCAAAACAATTCAATGTATAAATTATATTTTTTTGTAAGCAAATTTTATAGGAATGTTTTGGCCTTAACAGACTTTGTAATTAATTAATTAAAGGCAAATAAAGAACACTAGTGGCTTATCATTAACTAGGGACCCGCCCTGGCTTCGCACGGGTACTATACCTACATAAAAACCTTCCTCTTGAATTACTCTACCTATTAAAAAAAATCTCATCAAAATCCCTCACATAGTTTTAAAGATTTAAGCTTACAAAGGGACATAGGGACAGAAAAAGTGACTTTATTTTATACTATGTAGTGATATCATGACAAGAGGGATGCCACCATGTGACACACTTACAGAGATATTTCGATTTACAACAATTTTTTTTTTTAAATCTTTTATTGTTTATAATCCAGTGTGAAACTTACCAATTCTTTCCAACTATTTCCCTTTCTACCCATCTCAGGTAGCGTAATTCGCTTTTAAGATAAAACTCAGTATGAATAAACATACCAGTGAGGAAAATTGACAGAATTTTTTGAGTAAAGGAGGTGCTGCTTTGTTGATAGACTTAGTGGACTTGTAAAAATATAAAACAAATGAAAAACTTACCCTTTTCGGTGGCTGCTGTCTCCTGAGTAACTTCTTAGCATCATTCAGAAGTAAACCAGTGTCCTTCACATCTTCAGCAAAATCCGGTAACTCCTCACACACGGTAACACTGTCCACTTCATCCTCGTCCCGCACTGTGTTGTCAAATAGACTGTCATCCGTCAGATCACCAACAGTCCGAGTTAAGGAATGCGACAGTTTACAAGACACACCACATCCAGAGTCGCTGACATCAGAGTCCGAGTCACTATCAGCTGTAGAATCACCAAACACGTCATGGGATGTGTAGCAGCTGTCTGGAGAGTCTTCAAAGACGATGAATGAGTCTTCGGAGTCACAGTCGGATAGAGTCCGATGTCTTGCTTTTGGGCTGTCCGTGAAGACTATTTGGAATGAGTCTTCGCTGTCTGTTGATGTTGAGCGGAAGCGTCCGTGGACTTCATCGAAGTATTCAGGTTCCGGTTCAGGAGTTAGAGTTGGGAAGTTAATCATATCACAGAGTTTCGTCGGAGGTATAGGTGAGTTGTCAGGGCTAGAGACCTCTTCGGGCTCCAAAGAGTTCCCGAAACACATATCTTCTTGGATGTTCTTCAATAATTGTGACTTTTTCCTTTTATCCGTCATCCTCGCAGGGTTTTTAAAGTGTTTATCCTGCACAGTTCCCAAGCCTTTTGGGTGACTGTGCCCATGCTTTGGATCCACAGGTTCTATGAAAGAAACCGGTTCAGATGTTGATAGTCTAGATTTTGGTTTCCTGCATTGCAGTAAAGCCTTCAGTCTGTTTACTTTGTCTTCACATGCTGAAATTACTTCTTGTTTTTCATCTTTCGGTTCCTCTTTTAAAACCACAGGTAAATCATGTTTTGTTTCTATTTTAACTTCTACCTTTTCTTGTGGATTTGATGTTATGTCTACAGTTAGAGGTTCAACTTTAGAGTCTCCATTTGACTTCACGGAATGAGTTTCTGTGTCTGCCTTCAATTCTGTGTTTTGGCGATTTGTTTGAGGTCCAACGGGAATAATTTGAGCTTCTGGCAGAGTCTGTTTAACATCCATCACCTCTTTAACCTCAGTCTTAATCTTCTGTGCAGCTGTTTCAATCACCTCTTGATTATGATGGTTAATAGGACTGATGCACTCAATGTGGTCAGCATTAGAGAGCCGGATAAAGTCTTCAGGGGAGAATGCATCTTCAAATGACTCCTCAACTGAGCCGGGTTCGACGAAGGCTCTCTTAGGCTTTCTTCTGTACTTGGGCGTAGTTGGGACGGGCTTGGTAGTGAGTAAGTGTCTCACTCGGTTGAGTTTGTCCTCGCATTGCGCCGCAGCGCTTCGACAATCCGCGCTCATGGCGTCGCCTTCAACAAGGGACTGTGAGCGTGTAGACTTATTTAAATCCGCTTCGTTGGCGCTCTGCCAGCTCGGCTCGGGATCAAAACAATCGTAGTACTGCGGCGCTGGCTCACGGCGTCTAAAAACGCCACTTGATATTGCACTAATAACTCCTGAGAAAAAACTGCCAATGCTAAAAGAATACTCGCTCCTTGGCTGTTCTTTTTCCATTTTAGGCTCTGTAAATGCTTTTGGCTTTTCAGCTGTTGGCATTGTATCCGCCAAGTTCTTTAAAAGCGGGTTTGGCATGGCATGTAAGTTATGTATCAACATTTCTTCGGCATAAGTCTTTGTAAAGTCTGTCTTTGATTGATCAGTACTATAATTTGAGATAGAATACATGTTGAATGCTGGAATTGGGCTCAAATTGAGCTGGTTGCGTTTATTACGCCACTGAGTTGGATTCATTGTTATTTTTTTACTTACTATATCACTATCACACTACGGAAAGTTTACGAGGATGCTAGGCCATATTAACTCTCAAGCTGACATAGGGTCCAAAAATCTTGCTGTACAAGGATCTAGAAAAGGCTTGTGGGTAAGTCTGCACCACTTTCTAGAGCTGAAGGATGGAAATACGGGAATCGAGTCAAAATAGTTCAAGGGAATCAATTTTTCGCGACCAAACACTGTATCTCCTCTTGACACGATGTCTGCTACGTCTGTAGAACTTGTTGATTTGTTTTCTTCGTAGTAACTAACGTTGATGGGCTCCATTATTGCAAAATTGCGAAAACACATTAAACACACATCTTTACACTTCGGCCATTTTGAGAATAATAAAGGACAAAGATAAGGAATTAAGGAAATTGTTTTTATAAAAATCTGTAGTCTTTGGTTTGATTGGCTGATGTAACAATAGTGAAACGAGACATATTCCAAGTAAAAAATAATGTCAAACTGTGTCTACCAACAAAAGAAAAACAAAAAATCTATTTAAAAAAATCGGACTTTATTTTTCATAAGATTGGTTCCATGATTAAAATTACGTTGTTTATTAAATAATAATAAAGTCATTTTCATTATTTAATTATGTCTCAGTCGTGACTCATTGTTATGATTTACTTTATGGTCGGTTATTCCAAGGACCTTTAGGTGCCATCTCGTTCCCTCCTTCATACTACGTCGTCAGATAAAGTGAGACAAACAATATTTGCCACAGATATTCTAGCCGTTGCATATTGCTGTAGAATGTTCATTTTAATGTGATTGATAGCTACCGCTATTCGACGCAAGATGGCGCTAATATCAATACACATATTGCGTAGTCATTTTAAATAATTTGATGACTTTATTATTGCACATGAATTTACATTGTTTCATACATTCATTATTTCGTAATGACATACGTACAAAGTACTATTTAGTGCAGATAAGTATGATTAGGTTTATTACATTATTACTCCAAATCAGCAGATAGGTAAATTAATATCTATTAATATGCAATTTTTTGCCAGTCAAACATTTCTGACAAGATGAACATTGGACATGATTATAAGCATGATATGGATAAGACATTACTTAATTGTATAAAACCTATTCATACTTTTAATTGGTTGTAAATAAAATGTATCTTTTTTATAAATTTAAATCTGACAAATAACAGAAGCGGCTTGTAAAATATAAAATAATGTAAATCACTCAAATAAAATCCATGAACCAGTAAAACACATCTTTATTCTTTAATATTTACAGAGACATGTCGCGAACACCTTTAGTCCTTCGAACCGGAGTAAACATATAGGTAATCATAAAGTATAGGTAGGTAATAAATAGGCTTAGGACTTTTCATAGCATATCGTGGTTCTAAAATCCTTGGAGCCGCAATATGTAAAATTTTCGAAGTCAAAGTCAAAGTATTGTATTATTAAATATAATCATTTATACCTACTGTCACATCGTTACGGAGTTAATTTTAATCGAACGTAATTAATTTAAAAAATTGAACTTGATTTCATAAAAATTGCATACGAAATTAGTTATATCAGAAACCATAAAAAAAACTAGACAATTTCAAGACAAACTCGAAAAAGTCTGATCGGAAATAGCGTTGAAAATGGCGAAAGTATCATGTTGTTTTTCTCGAAAGTTTCGAATCTTTTGTATAAATTAAATGTAACTTCCGAACAAAAAACAAAACTGACGTTTGTCGACTTATACGACTTAAGGTACACCCGGCTAAGATGGGATGACCGCAATAACTACTAAAATAGTAGTATTTTTTCCTCACTGGCTATATTATACATGACGCCATTTCACCCCGCCCCTCTCGCTAGTATGCAGCAACCGCTCAGCCGCATCAGTCGTGAGCTACGAAAGTTAAAAAAAAAAGAGTTTTATTTTCGAGATTTTTTGGAGATTCCATCTTTAACAGGAAGCTATGCATCTTTTTCTCCTTAATTTAGAGTTGAAATTAGATACTAGTCCGATCTTAGGCCAAGAAGGTTTTTCGATTGGGCGTCTTGGAAGAAAAAAATAATGCAAGTTTGACTTTACATTTACTCCTAAGCTATTCGGCTGAGCGGCATCAAGTAAATTTATATTGAAAGCTTGATTTTTTTATCACGTAGGTACATCACACATCTGCAGGTAAAAGTTAGTGAGAGTCAATTTATGGTTTTTTTGTGACATCCTTCCAACTCACCAAAAAATAGTCCGGTCTTACCCGGGTGTACCTTATACGTTGTATAAACAGTACAATGAAATAGATATATAAGTTTACAGTGCATTTTATAATGGTGATACAAAAATAACCTATTAAAGCATATAACGATAATTGCAGCAGATGAAACTAGGCCGTGTGGTGACGGCAGTAAGAATACATTTGTCACCGCCCCAACTCCTCCTGCGGGTGGTGTAACAGTCGACTAAGGGATTAAAGTGTCACTGACCACTATTTGATAAAAGATTGATGATGGGCAGCAGCGTCATCATAGTGGACACATTACTGCGATCGCCAATCCGCTTGCCCAGCGTGGCGATTAGGGGCATTTACCTCCTAATGCGTCTAAACGCATAGTTAATAGGAGAGGCCTACGTCCTGCAGTGGACTATCATAGGCTGATGATGATGATGATGATGATGAAACTATCGGTCGATACAAAAGCTATTTTATTAACTCGCATCGCTTTACTTAACAAATCAAACCAAAATAATTTATAAATCGTTCTTCACATTGTCTTTAAGATCTTTTGTATGTCAAAAATAAACGTCGTTAATGTCGTGTTCTCGAGGTATCGTGGTATTTCTTTATTATGGTACCTACATTATGACCAAATTTCGAATGTCATCGAAATCAGGGTTCTGATTAGCTATGTGTGTGATACTGTATTTTTGTTCTTTCGTGTTATTTTAACACGAAAGAACAAAAATACAGTATCTTTCGTTACAGAGCTTCGATTGAACCTTTCGCATCTTTCAGTGTTTTACGTGTAAAATACTTTTTTATGCATTATTTTATTGAATTATGATACTCCGAATGTATTGGCTCTCGTACAAACACGTGACTTTTCATTTTGCTCAGACTAAATCTCAATATCACTTGACTAAAGAGTTTATATTACAAATTATGATAAAATACTTATAAATTGAAATCATTAATCTGTGCTCTGTGTGATGTCAACGTGAAGTGAAGTCTCTTTACTTCAAAGGTAACGTCAGTTTTGTTTCTTGTTCGAAAGTTACATGTAATTTATACGAAAGATTCGTAACTTTCGAGAAAAACAACATGATACTTTCGCCATTTTCATCGCTATTTCCGATTTAAGACTTTTTCTAGTTTGTTTTGAACACTAATTGTCTAGTTTTTTATGGTTTCTGATATAACAAATTTTTTATGCACTTTTTATGAAATCAAGTTAATTTTATAAAATTCATCACGTTCGTTTAAAATTAATTCAGTAACGACGTGACAGTACGTATAAATCATTAAATTTAATATTACAGTATACTTTGACTTTGACTTCGAAAATTTTACACATAGCGGCTCCAAGGATTTTAGAACCACGATATGCTATGAAAAGTCCTAAGCCTAGTAATAAAGTCACACAACTGTGATTTTGCGGCGCTTACGAGGGAGACCTTAGGGCCCTGGTCAGAGTGGTCAGCCGACATGAAGAAATTTATAAGGACCCTGTCATCTCAGTTGATCCACGCTTCTGGGATGGGATCCCCAGAGCTGGCGCCTATTTTTCCCAAAGGATCAGCATTGCGATCCAAAGAGGAAACGCCGCCAGCGTCATGGGGTCCATGCCGCAGACATACGCTGCTCGACGGGGTATTCTTTTTATAAGGGGTTTTTTAGGTAAGTATTTTTATTAAAGGTATTTTTAGCTTTTCTAATTAGATTATTAATTTTTATTTTAGATAAGAGTTCTATATTTGTGTGTTTATTTCATAATTTAGAATAAAGGACCATGGGCAATTTTGTATGGAGCCTGGTCCTGAAACCAACAGAGCTGAAACTTAAGTCATTAAATAGGTCTTTAAATCTACTTTATTTCATTATATGGGCACAAAGCCGAATTCCATTGCAGAACTGAGATATTCATATTTAAATCAGGTAAGTTTTCTTCTAAAATATATCGCCGCTGTTGCAAAACCGAACGGCGTCCTTCTATTGCCATGTTTTCATATTATGATGATAAGTAAAACACGATATTCAACAAGAAATGACACCGAGCGAACATAATTAATGGAAATATCGATATTCCTACATTATTTTTTTAATTAGGTTTGTTCAATACCTATCCCCCAAAATCAAATAAACTCTGAATGAATTTATCGTAGCTCGTACTCACCACGACTAAAATACAAAATATCTTAGTTCTGCAATGGAATTTGACTTTGTGCCCATATAATGAAATAAAGTAGATTTTAAGACCTGTTTATTGGCATAACTATCAATGCTGTTGGTTTCAGGACCATTTTGACGCATGGTCCTTTATACAATGAAGGCTATGAAATATTCTTACATAATATAAGTATAAGTAATGCATAGGGACTGAAGTTCATTGTGTCAGCAATAAAGTCGGATGTTCGGTGAAAAACCGAAGCGAAAGGATTTATCACTACGAGGGCCGATTGATAAACATCCGGAACGAAAAGGAAAACTCAGTTATTTTAACGAAATTATTATATTTTTTTACTTAATGTTATGCTCAACACACAGACCAACGCTTGTCTAACAATGATATATACGTAAAGATACGTTATACTCTAACAAAATGAGCGAAATAAATACTTCACATCTTACACCTACGATTTATTGACAGTTGACATACACCTATCTTCATACTTCAAAATTCGTAAAAGAGATGGCAAAATACATATACTCGTATTTAATAAATAAAAAAGAGACAACTAGCATTTGACAATTGCGCGTGCATTCTTAATGATGTTATTGATAAACATTGTTTTATCTCTGTTACTCTTGATCTTAAACAGCATAAGCTTGTCTTTTTCTCGAAGTCTTTCAAAAACGTCAAAATGGCGTCCTATTTATTTTCAATAAATAGTAAAATTGAAAAAAATATATAATTCAGGTTAATTGCGCATGATGTTTGATGTTAAGAGCTTTTTGCATTTTATTTCGTAGTTTTCACTATTGTATAACATAAAATGACATTTTAGGGCGCAGTTCATGTGATTTGCGAGAACTCGGCAGTGGTACACACCTCACGGTGGTCTGAGTAGAACTAAGAGCGATTGTTAGAATTATCACAATCTGCGCGCTTCAATTTTAGAGCCGGTGTAACATATCTCTACTTATTATATCATTGTTGTCTAATACCATTAAGTGTTGCCTCTCTCTCGCACTCGTGAATTCGTACATCAGTGTGACAGGGAACTTTGACTTGACAGGGAAACTTATTAATAGTTTTGTGGAGCTACTTTTAACTGCACAACTTTGTAAATGTATGTTTAATAAATAAATAAAATAATATAGGTAATAAATAGGGAGGCTACACTTCATTCGTGGTTCGCGGTAGGGCCTTTTTTGCCAACTACGAGATACATGGGGGTCTAAAAAAAGACAAAAATGTATGACGTGATTAATTAAAAAAAGAGGTTTGAATTTTTTCACACAAAAAAGCCTAGCTACCTACTACTTTTCTACCAAAAAAAGTAACGTTAAAAATTCTCGTTTAGATCAAACGAGCATTCGCTCATTCTGTCCCCCACTCTACGAATACGAAATCAAATAATTTCGACGAATCACGTTTTGTGTACCTAACGAACGAATTTCGTAGATTGGGGTATAGAATGAGCGAATGCTCGTTTGGTCTAAATGAGAACTTTTAACGTTTCCTTTTTTGTTACCAGATTCCTATACATTATTGGTAACAAAGAAATAATGTTTCATACAAACATTTTGGGACATTTTGGGAAATGTGTTGGATCTTGCTCAGCAATCGGTTATAAGTTTTGCACTAGGGGAGCATTTTTCAATAAGTTCGTACATTTGGATCACGTATTCGATACTGATAAATATTGGTAGGCTGGTAGAGTCAATGTTGCTGAGCAAGATACTACTACCACATTTCCCAAATTTTCCCAAATGTTTTGTATGAATGAGACATTCCTATTTTCTTACCAAATTGTGTAGGATTCTGGTAACAAAAAAGGAAACTTCCATACAAACTTTCTGGGAAATGTGGTGGATCTTGTTCAGCATCATTGACTCGACCAGCCTACCAATTTTTATCAATATCCAAGACGTGATCTAAAAGCTAGTGCATTCAGACCAAACGAGCATTTATTTATTTATTTATTTATTTAAACTTTATTGCACAAAAGAAAATCTTAAAGTACAAAAGGCGAACTTAATGCCAAGGGCATTCTCTACCAGTCAACCTTAAGGCAAAGCAGAGAAGGTGTGGGCGGTGCTATCTTGGGTATGTAACAAGTAAACTGAAATAATATTAACAACAAACACATGGCTCACTATAAAAAAAAAAATATATATATTTATCACATTGTAAAATATATTACAAATATTTATATACATACATATAACCTACATACATACAATAAAAACATAATATATATATATATATATATATATATATAAAGACAAAGCATTCGCTATTCTATCCCCCACTCTACGAAATCAACGAATCACGTTTTGTGTAACGATCGAATTTCGTAGAGTAGGGGGAGGGGGTTAGAATAGCGGATGCTCGTTTAGTCTGAAAGTCTGAATGCACCTTCAATGTACAAACTTTTTGGGAAATGCTCTGGTGGCTTATGATGGTCCCGTTTTATCTATTTATCGTGCTACGCGTCATTTATTTTCGCACTTACATACTTGTTAGAACTAGAACCTGACGGCAACAACGACAAACGATTAAACACGGTACAATCATAAGCCTACAAATGCGAGAAGGCCGTGTGTTGCTGTCAAACACAAGATGTGCTATGGCTGAAGTGAAGGTGTACATGTCTTTTCTATTCATGTGGCCAATAAGGTGGAAGTACTTGACTACTAGTACCCGACGCTGTACCAATACGCGTCATCATAGTTTGAGCTGCCATCTATAAGATAAAATCAACTATTACGCCATTTAAACAATGATAAATGTATGTAGGTTACACTAGGTAACTTTAATGCTTCATATCCTAAATATGAATTAATTAGCTTATATCTAAATTATTTGCATAATTATAAGACAGGCTGACATTTATTAGGACTGAGTGTTAATATTTTCAATGTCCCAATCCCAATATGTGACATTCAAACTTGTACTGAGCGAGGTGCCATCTATTGAGACTTAAGACTGCCAGAAAAAGCACGTGACACTTACTCGTACATTGGAGTTGACTAAGAAAATTAGAAATTTTGAGAAATTTTAATATTGTCACCTTATACTCGTAAAATAAATACCATTTAACAAAACTTACTAACCCCTCTACCAAAACACATGACTATACTTTATGTAGATTTATATATTATGATATCGTGATTCGCCGTGTGGTGACGGCAGTAAGAATACATTTGTCACCACCCCAACTCCTCCTGCGGGTGTCGTAAGAGTCGACTAAGGGATTGAAGTATCACAGGCTGATGATGTGATGTGATGTGATCGTGATTCAAATAAATATTCTCTGTTGTCATGTTGCGCACTAGTACCTACTTCCTTACATATTTTTTTTTGTCATGTGGCCAATATACCACGGAATCAGGTCAGAATCAGTCAGTGATTTGTTTAGCACACGTTACAATTAGCGGTTAACTTGCGTTTAGTTGCATCACGTCACGGTAACGCCCAACAGCCGTGACGGAGAGTTGCATGTCGGTATTGCTATCGAATCTCATCATCATCATCATTTCAGCCGTAGACATCCACTGCTAGAAAACGGCCATTTTTTTTAAACTTGTCGCCATTGATTTAGAATATATAAGTGGATCCCCAAACAGCTCAAAAAAATGGCCCCAAAAAATGGGCTGCAGAAGTAAATATTGCGGTCCTTTTGCTCCGCTATTCAGTTCTGACTGGAGCAAAAGGACCGCAATATTCAGAACTTCTGACAGTTGACATTTGGTCACCTTACGGTATAGCATCATTATTCCTTAAACATAAAAAGTTTCTACTATTTTGCGGTGTTGTTCGCAAATTTGACACTTATTGCTAGGGCTGCCAACCGTAATTCACAAATATGCGGTACATTTGCGAATAAATTGCGGGACTCGACTATAAAATGCGGGACGCATGAGAAAGTGTATTTAATTCATGAGAAAATGATAAAAACCGGCCAAGTGCGTGTCGGCCTCGTGCAAAAAGGGTTCAGTAGCAACAAATATTAAGAAATATGACAGACTTCTTACGAGTTTTCCTGTAAACCACTATTCGTAAGGAACTATTTTCTGTATTTTTGCCAAATATCTTTATATTTATATTATAATTATATTCGGTATCCTTCGGGTCCTTATAGTTTCGGAGAATCGTGGTGTTCATTTGCGCCTATTTTTTTTTAAATAACTTTAATTAATGTTATTTACATATCATACAATAATAAAAAAATATTGGATATCGTCACACTAAGCACTCCATTTGAATGATGCAGTTTACAAAACATTTTTTATTTAAGAGTTCCCTTGAGTAGCCCTCATATTTAAAACTCATTAATTTACGTTCGGTTCGACATCCATCGTTGGGTCACCAATTTACATGTGTGCCAATTTTCACCTCAATAGGTCCAGTAGTATCAGTAGCAAATAGGATTAGGAGGGTTCCGTTTTTCCCTTTTGGGGTGCCCTAAAAGCACAAAATTAGACAACTTGAGAAACATTTATAAAAAATATTATAAAAAAAAAACAATTCTTAATTTCAGATCGGTTAAATTTAGATGCAACTATTACACCCATCGCAATTATTCATATTTTGGCAGTTATACACGTTCAGTGCACGGTGCTCGCAGATATCTCGGTACCTACATTCAAATTAATATGACGCAATCTTAAATTGCTCTTATTAACGTTTTCATATTTTTATTTTAGTATTTCCATCTTAGTATTCCCTGAAAAGCGGGACAATCGGCGTCCCGCGTGAACTCTTTGCGGGACGCATACTTTAGGGCCCCAGAAACGGGACGTCCCGCATATTGCGGGACAGTTGGCAGCCCTACTTATTGCTCACTTCACAAAGTTTTTTATTCTTTGAGTTTTTTTTATTATAGTTTATTGTAAGTGAGCGTTAGCTTCAACTAAAACATGATAAAAATGACTTTTAGTGCCACTTTTCTTAGTTTTTTTGTTTGGCTCTGTGCGTCCATTTATAATTTAATGTCATTGCTTGTCGCTCCATTTTCTCTCAGAATCGCGAGTTCTTTCGATCCTGATAGGAGTACAATTTTATCCCAAGGTTTTTTCAATTCCATTACAATTGTTTTATACATTTTGTATGACGGTAACGGAAACGAAAGTTCGAAAAATGTTCCTCTGTAAATTTTGGGTCAAAATGTTTCCCCTATTAGGATCGAAAGAGCTTGCCATTCTGAGTTGAAATCATTTAAATGATACAAAAAAAGCGGGGGAGACAAATTTGATAAACAATTCCCACATTTGTCTCTCCAAATGAATGCCACAATGACCGGTCTTGTCCCACCCGCATCTAACGAACTCCTGCGACCTTCACCATCAATCAAACCATCTATCATTCAAATGTCATCAAACCATGTGAGGGGCCGGGAGCTATTATCTACCTACGCTGCACCTTCCCGTACGCGGTCGCCACTCGAAAACCTTTCCGTCCCTACGGCCAATCGGTCCAAATCAATAAACTTCCCAATACAATATAAATTATATCATCATCAGCCTATGCTAGTCCACTGCTGGACGTAGGCCTCTCCTATTCACTATGCATGTAGACGCATTAGGAGGTAAATGCCCATAACGCCACGCTTGGCAAGCGAATTGGCGATCGCAGTAATGTGTCCACTATGATGACGCTGCTGCCCATCATCAATCTTTTATCAAATAATGGTAGTGACACCTTCAATCCCTCAGTCGACTTTTACGACACCCGCAGGAGGAGTTGGGGTGGTGACAAATGTCTTCTTACTGCCGTCACCACACGGCCAATATATTTTTTTTTCGTTTATTATTTACGTCAGATTCATAGGTACCCATACCCAAATCTGACGTTTGGACCTCACGCGGACGTAGCGCTGCCTGCTGGCAAAAAAATAAAACCCTCATTGCCATCACACGTAATATGCGAATGAACAATAACACTGATTATATGACCCATCATTACCTTCCACGCTTGGCTCTTGCAGTTCAGCTGACGAACGGACATACAGACAGACATGCGCTTTTACATTAACATAGCCTTGTGACCTGGCTGACGAATTAATACAACTGAAGTGTTTTTGAACTTAATTAACTTCTAAAGGCATTTTTTGTGATAAGCATTTTTTAAGTTTGAAGGATTTGAAATACTAACCTAAGTTTTTGGAGGATTTGAATGTAAGTAATATTTAGTAGAATTTAGTTTTTTTTGCATTACTGATAGACAGGACTGGTCATTATGGCAAACTTCGGCATATTCCCAGCAGTGGACATTTTACTGCTAATATGATGAATGACATATTTAACATTTATATTAACAGTAGGGATGATGACTGGCAAGTCAAATCAGCATCTTTTTTCGAACTGTCAAAACGATCACCAGAATTCACCACTATGGAATTTTATATGAAATACTTAAAAGTGACGTCACGTTTGAGTACTGCCAAATGACCTACTCTTTTAAGTTCTTTTCAATTTATTAAATAGAAGTTCTGTACAAAAATTACTTCAATCTACATCTTAGTGATAATTTCTTCGTGTATTATGTCGTGCATAATGTTAAATAATTTATTTTAACTACAGTCATCATCCCTGTTGTCCTCGTACCCGATTTGAATCTTGCAATTTTGGAATTATTTCCACTTAGTTTCAGGAACTCTTTCGATTCTAATACTCTTTCTCTAGTTGGTGATAAAACCAAGATTGTGATGGCTTATGATGGTCCCATTTTATCTATTTATCGTGCGACGTATTACTGTCGCACTTACATACTTGTTAGAACCTGACGGCAACAACGACAAACGATTAAACACGGTACCATCATAAGCCTACAGAAAGTGATTAACGAAGTGCAAGTTTTTAGGTTTGTTAACATTTTTTTAGATTCTTGTGACGTACATCAAAACGTAAACAATAGTTATTTGTTTTACTAGGGAGCAAAGTGATTGTTTAACTCTCGACCGTGCAAATATTGAAACCTGAGCAAGCGAAAGATTCCAGAATTTGAACCACGAGCGCAGCGAGTGTAACATCGTTTACCATCAGAAAAACAAAACATGTCTCGGATGAAGCAAAGGCATCTTGCAGCAACGAGCACCCATATTATATTTCACGTGCTATCTCTTTCCGAACAAATTATTTATTTATTCACAAGAACGATTACACAGCTACACTTGGAAAACATTACAAATAGGACATTATAATACACATTTTGGGCATTTAAGTTGACACTTGTTTTCAACTGATATATTAGTGATTTTACTGATTATTGATTCAGTGTTCCTATACATATACGTATTAGTACTTTAATGCTTAATATAAAATATACACATAGCAGGTAATAGTACGTTACGTCACAAGTGCGAAAAAGATGAAATTCGTAACGAGTGGCGATGTTTTAAATCGACACGAGACACGAGTTACGAATTTCATTTTTGCACGTGTCTCGTACGACGTTTTTTAGTACAGATGGCCCTCCGAAGTTTTGGACCTGACGTAAAATGACATACTTCTCGCACTAGAGCCTAAAAAATACACCACCTGTACTAAAAAATCTGTTAGTCTTATAGTAAAACACATAATAAAAAGTAACGTCATTCGATCACACAACATTCATGCCGTTTCACAATAAGCGAGGCATTTGGACGAAAGTTTAGGCCAACTGTCCTGTATTTGTCCAATGTCCACTATAGTCATACTAATTTAATGCACAATGACAATTAGAATTACGGAACCCAAAACTGGATGATAATAAACCGGTATAATGGATGCCGGTAAACGCGGCATACCTGATTTGTAGCTTTAAGGCTGTGGTACACATACATATCTGCGAAAATATAGGAAAGATAAATAGTTACAGTACCGGTCAAAACAAAATATTTAAGTTCGCACCACGATTTTGGAACAAAATCGTTTTTTTAGGCATTTAATTTGACACTTGTTTTCAACTGATATATTGAGTGATTACTGATTATACTGATTATACTGTGATGATACTGAAGACCGAGGCCGTAGGCGGAGGGCTTTTAATGACTCGAATTAGTATTCCGCTTACCGACCGTGATGCATAAAATGTTTTTCATCAGTCATCACACTTGCCGACAAAAAAAGTTTTAAGACAAAATATTATTAAATAACGTTGGTACTGACATTTCTATTACCTACTCCCTAGGGAATTTCACTTTTCTATTACTCTCGCTATGCATGCAAGCAATGGCGCGCTTAGACAGCAAGTGTGATGAAAAAAACTATAAAATTTGTGTCAGCTCCTATAATGTACATTTTTTTACATTTGCGAGGTAATTAATAGTACATTGTGCATCAAGGGAGGTAAGTACGGAATTACTAACGAGAGCGTCAGAAGCCCGACGCCGTTAGGCGGAGGGCTTTTATGACTCGAGTTAGTATTCCGCTTACCCACCGTGATGCATACAATGTTTTTCATCACACTTGCCGACAAAAAAATAAGTTTTAAGAAATAACATTATTAAATGACGTACTGACATTTCTATTACTCCCTAGGGAATTTCACTTTTCTATTACTCCCGCTGTGCGCGCAAACAATGGCGCGCTTAGGCAGCAAGTGTGATGAAAAAATATTTTTGTTCATTTGATTTCTGTCAATTAAGTGTGACAAGACTAAGACAACATGGTGACAAAATCGTTTCCTAAAATGCGTTTATCATAGCGTAACGGTCTAAAACGGTTTTAAGAAAAAATCAAATTTTCTCTTAAAATAGACTGAATCCAGAAAACTTCATGTTACGACATTTTTAACTTCAAATTTGGTCAGAAATCCACTGTTGAATTTTCCCCTTTCCTCGCGGACACCCTGTATGCATCGGGACGTCAAATTAATGTCATCGGCATGAAAATTACGGGCTCTCGTAACTAGATAATAGATAGAGACCTAAGTAAAATTGCTTTATCGATTATCGCTTGTGGTGTGTACTGCTCTTTAATCGATTTATTACGATTTTATAATGAAAATGCGTTACGTTAGTGCATTCTCTGCATCGTGTGCATCGATCGTGTTGCCTGTTTCTAACATTACTAGTAAGTATTTCAAAAAACACTTTAAACTTGGATATCGTTAATTTATACACTGTGATTGATACATCAAATACACGATAGGTAATTAATATTTTTTTATATACATATTTGATATTATTTTGTTATTTATTTACGGCCTTATTCATAAAAAGTTACGCGCCCGCTGATGGGTCGTTGTTGACCGGATGGCTAAAAACGTTATTCATAAACGTTCAATAGCGCTATTCAGCCGCTCAAACCTACTATAAATCCCCCGAAAGTTATAGAGCCGAGGACCCTTCTATAACGGTCTTATAACTTCTTATTTAACAAGATGGCTGCCAAAATTTTGATCAGCTGATTTTTGACAGGTGCATAACCATGCGTTTAAAGTAGGCAGAAGAGAAAAGATAAAGGTATGAAAGTCTGATTTGGTGTATAGTTTTTTTATATCGTCTATTCATCTGATTATTATTAAATATGTATCCAGAGATACTTAATTATATTTAGATAGGTATTTAAAATAAATATCCGATGATTTATTGTAAGTAGTTACGCAGTTTCGATTTTCTCTACATGCAACATTACACGAATCAGAAATGGTGGGAAAACTAATCTCCAACTTTTTTAATTTATAATTTTGTTGATAGTTTTTCAACCATTTCAACTTCAACGTCAATACGCAGTGAGACTCCATCATGCAGGCCTTAAACGCTATTGATGCCATAAATAATTTGTGTAATCCGCCGCGGCGTCCAAAAATATATAACATAAGGGCAGATCCCATTGAGGATCTGCCCGATGTTGAATTTAGGCGGCGATACCGCTTTAATAAGGCGACTGTTTTGTATATAGTAGAGTTGGTGAAAGAAGACCTGAAGAAAGATCGCAGAGGAGCTGGCCTTACACCAGAACTTCAGGTTCTAACTGCAATTAGGTTTTGGGGTCGCAAGGAAGTAAATATTTATTTATTACTTACCCGTACTACTAACTGCCCATACCTAGGTACTAACTAGCCATACAATTATGTTTCGTTATCTGACCGTCATCGCAAGTACCTAATCATAAAGTTAACTGTTTTGATTAGTTACCTAGGTAAAAGAATACGTAGTAAGTACCTAATAATTTCAGGTTCAAGATGATGATAATATAATTATTTGAGATAAAAGTAAGTAACAAGGAATTAGGAAATATTTGCGAATTCCCGCCAGACAGCTGTCAAACTTTTTTTTAATTTGCGGTGAGACCACATTTTTGTCTATGATTTTGTCAAGGCGCCAACATAACGCGTCTAATCCGTTCAACAGCGGCTCAACAGTTATCGGAGAGATATTGAGCGTTTATGAATAACACTTCTTATAAACCGTTCAACAAGACTTATCGGCTCGATAACTATTGGGCCCCTCAAACCTTCAACAAGGAATTTTTATGAATAAGGCCGTTAATCTTTATTGCACAAAAGAAAACCTTAATGTACTAAAGGCGAACTTAATGCCAAAAGGCATTCTCTACCAGTCAACCTTAAGGCAGAGCAGAGAAGTTGTGGGCGGTGCTATACAAGATTACTTACTACTTACTAGAAACTACTTATCCTACGCCTACGACACGAATATGTATACTTACTAAAATAACATATTATGAGTACCGTCAAACTAGCCAACTTTGCCTTCAGGGGGAACATCGCCCAAAACTAGAATTTTGAATGAATTGGTTAATATAGAAATCACATTACATTATTATGGCGGCCCCACTATGTATTTTTAGTTTTATTATTACTTGGCCACGATATTGGTCTAAAGGCCCGGCCACGACATTGGTCTAAGGCGACCAGCGGCGAGCGAATCCATGAGTTGGAGCTGGATGCCGATATGGGTAATCCCTCTCGCACGTATGGTTTTCCGCTAAGCCGGTCGCCTTAGACCAATGTCGTGGCCAGGGCATAAGGCGGTCGGCAGCCAGCGAATCCATAAGTTGAATTCATGTACCTCATGATGATAGCCTTCAATGTGTGTTCCTAGTCATGACCATGATTGGACAAATGTGCATCATTCTTTGCAATAATAGGTATGGACACTGCGACCATATACCTATAACATGGACATCTAACATCAGCTCAAAAATGCCCCCAAAAACAGTTGTTCAATTGTCCAAGATGGGCAGGACTTGGCGTTTTCTTAACACCGCGCATATTTTGGCGCAACATCTTTGACAAATGTTTGTAGAATATATCTAATCAAAACTTTGATGGACCAATCACAACTATTTTAAATAGCGGTTTAAATGTTTATGGGTTGACATTTAAATTTATTGCCGTGATGCATTGAAGACGGGGCGACACTTGTCAACTAAAATTCAGGACCGTTTTTGACAGGCAATTTAGTATGGCATGCGGCTTCCATGTTTTATTTGTTCGTAGTATGGACATGACTCCAAAGTTGATTAAATGAATAATCAAACGAATAATTTCTTGAAATTTGATTTCAAAGTTTTAAGGCGACTAAAAAGGTTTTCATAGTTACCGGTGTCAAATATGTAATTTACTGAAAATGGTTAATTATTCAATCAAGTTAAGAGTCATGTCCATATTATTGCGAACAATGACGCACATTTTTCCGATCTCTGGTCATGACCAACACGTAAGTCTGGCACGTAAGTCATGAGTCATGACTTACGGCGCCGAAACGTGGTCCTACGCTATCGGGCTCATCTCAAAGCTCACCCTGAACGACCTATAGATAGAGCTATGCTCGAGTTTCTACTTTCTTTACGTGATCGAATCAGAAATGAGGTGATCCGTAGACGAACGAAAGTCACCGACATAGCCCTCCGGATTAGCAACCTGAAGCGGCAATGGGTGACAATTGACAACATTTCATATTTTTAGTCCTAGTTTTTATTGTCTGTTTGGAAAGAACTCAATATTAAAAGATAGACGTATTTTTTTCGCAAAATTGTATTTTTAGTGCGAAAATCCCTTTTTATTACTACTTCGAGCAGAAAGAGCGTAAGTTACAAACGTCAAAAATCTGCTAAATGACGTCACTAGTGATGTTTCATACACGTAAGAAAACGACAAAAAACGGTAACAAGTGTCACATGTCACTGCCAAACACAAGTGACATTCCAACCACAAGATGTTTTTGGTTATAGTGGCAGCTCTGAATCAGCTATGTGACGTCACTTCCCCTTTAAACTATTTTTAAGATTTTTAACAAAAATATTACGAAATTTTTTTTTAAATAGGTCATGCGTGGCAAATGCAACTATGAGGTAAATCCGACTAATTGAAATACCTAGGTACTCTTAATTTGTAAAAAGATCATACTTACTACTATAGTGTTGCTTTTGTAATAAATCAAAGAATGTTCTAGGTATCTTCCAAAAGTTCTTAAAAACAGATTAAAATAAATGTCCATTAGTTGAATTTACCTCATAGTTGTATTTGTCCCGCATGACCTAATATATTTTTGTTATCTACATGCGTATATCTCGAAATGGTTTTCGATTTAGGCACATCGAAATTTTTGAAACGTTGTCAATAATTGGGCACATTGCATGCAGAGCAAATGGCCGATGGAGACCACATTTTGGCAAACGCATTGTAGGACATCTACCCGCTGGGAGACGCGGGATGCAGGTCGCTTCTAACTGATGTATGTGGAGATCCAAAGGGGAGGCCTCTGTTCACCAGTGGACGTCTTGTGATGATGAATTAGGCCTTGAGATGGACCTTGTTTTTGCAATTAGATCTACTATTGGTCAAATATATGTACCTATATGACGACAGTCCAAAAGTCGGGAAAAATCAAATATAGAACGCCTGTAACAATACTATTATATCAATCGTTAGGTGAATCCAACAAATAAACAAACCTAAAAACTTCCATTAATCTACATACAGTGTGTAAGTCTAATACGGGCGATCAATTAAACCAGGCATGGGATTCATTTATGTAATCATGGATTACAAGATTTTTTTAAAGTTACTCTTAATTATGACCCCACAGAATTTTTTTAAGATTATTGGAGCAGCAATGTAGGTACGAACATTTTTTATTGTTGATATGGCAGTTATGTCATCTGCTTTTGAAATTAGCTGTCATCGAGTGTTTAACTCGCGTATGTTGCTCTACATTGCGCGCCGAATTATTTTGTATGGAAAATTTTATTGCTCTAATTTTAAGTAAAAGTTATTTGAATGTACTTATTATGTCATAAACTAACACCCGTTAAGAGCTTCGCCCGTATTAGACTTACACCCTGTATAATAACGCAGTTTTAGAACATAATTTTGCTTTTATTACGAACTTAAAATCTTAAACCTTGAGCTCACGTATATCTTTAGTTAAAATTATTTATATTTTTTAGTATTTACTTACGTAAAAATATGTCGTAAAGATGTGCTACGGATAGTCAGCCATATTTGTTTAACAGTTTTTTAGATTCTACTAATGATAGGTATACATATGCAATTCCATACTCTCAGTAATTTATCCATAAGTGAAATGACTTTCCAGTGCAATGTCCAAACTGCATTCAATGCAAATTCGTTTGATTACAGAGTGCAATGGCCCCTACAGTAGGCGAGTATTATGCGGGGAAAAATGTGCTGGTGACCGGTGCTACTGGATTCGTTGGCAAGGTGGGATTTTTTTTTTTATACATAAACGTAGTGTGAAAACACAAATCCAATTATTAATTAACTAAATATTTTGATGACACTACTTAATAATAAGGTCCTAATTGATTAGTTGCAGATATTTTAACACATGATACTTTACATTAAAATAATTAACTTTACATATAAATTAAGAAATCTTTTCATGTAACTTTTTTTATTTCATTTTCCTAACAAAAAAAAAATTATAATTTCGTCAAAAAAAAATCATGTGCATTATCACATGTCACAATAACACTGTCTGTCATTTCATCAAACGACACAATCCAACGAAAAATAACATGACATTGACAATCAAGTATTTAATTTATCCACGTGAAGTGGCCAGTTCCAGTTAAGTACGTAAAAGAGGTACTAGAATCTGTTCAATGAGTTTTCATTTAATAATCACATAAATTTTTATGTATGTTTAGCATTGTGGGTACTTTGGGTCCCCTGTAAACTCACAATGTACTTTAAAAAAATAAAATAAACAAATAAACAGGGTGTTTTTACGTAGCAAATTTGTTTATTTGTTTTCTCCAAAAAAACATCGTAATCATCGTAACATCGCTTTTACCATGTTTTTTTGGAGAAAACGGAAAAACTAATTTGCTACGTAAAGACACCCTGTTTATGTGATTATTAAATGAAAACTCTTTGAACAGATTCTTGTACTTCTTTTACGTACTACTTAACTGGAACTGGCCACTTCACTTCGATAAATTAAATACTTGATTGTCAATGTCATATTATTTTCCGTTGGATTGTGTCGTTTGATGACATGACAGACAGTGTTATTGTGACATGTGATAATACACATGATGATTTTTTAGACGAAATTATAATTAATTTTTTTGTTAGGAAAATGAAATCAAAAAAGTTACATGAAAAGATTTCTTAATTTATATTTAAAGTTAATTATTTGAATGTAAAGTATCATGTGTTAAAATATCTGCAACTAATAAATTAGGACCTTATATAAATTATAAACATTGGATGTCATATAGGTACTAAAGAAAAAACGACCAAGATCACCAACGTCCGAGGTGGGGATCGAAGCCACGTGCTCAACTTTCGCGGCTGATGCCTCGGCCAATATTTATAATTTTTATACTTAATTAATACCTACACAACGTAACAAACAACGTGTTACACCACCCACTGAAAACCTTGAATGGGGTGATTTGGTAGGTTATACTGAACAACTTTTACTATTCAATGAAGCTAACTATGAAATCTCAAAAAAAATTTTTTGCTTTTTCATATGTCGTCATCGATCGGTCACAATGTAAGAAAAAGCAATTTTTTTTTTAGATTTCGTGATTGGCGCTATAGTAAAAGTTCTTAGACACTGTCTGCACCAGAAACGACTCGGAGCGGTGGTCTTCTCCCCTATGCCTGAGTTATCTACTTTTTATAAAAAAGTAAACTATCAAAATAAAACTAAATAAAATAGAACTAAAGCAAAAGAAACCTATCAAATTAAAACTAAAAAACTCTTAAAACTGGGGCCCTCCATTCGCAGTATTACCTTGCTGTATCGCGATACTACTGCGTTGAATCTTAAGCCTTAAGTATATTGATTTTAATAAATTGAGTCTTTTATTAGGATTTCATACCCAAAGAGTAATACGGATCCCTATTACTAAGGTTCCACTGTCTGTCTATCCGTCTGTCTCCGAACTGTATCTCGTGCACCGTGACATCTTGGAAAAGGTGGTGCATCTTGCCTAGCATCATTGCGAGGGTTGGGTGGTCACAACTGACAACCGATAAGTCGAATACACCAGTTTTTGAAATTGGAACTTTATGACACTTACGTGACGTTGTTATTTCAATGAAGAATTGTCTCGATTTATCGGGTTTGACCACCCAAGTCACCCAACCCTCAGGACTCTACCAGCCTACCAATTTTTATCAATATTTTGATTTTATTTAAGAAGGTACAATAATATGATACAAGCAGAATACATTCAAGAGAAAAAAGTATATGAAATAAAATACTGCCTACATCACAATAACAATTGTACACAACATACGTAATAATCATGCATAAAAATGAACATTAAATTTATACTTATTGTTGAAGAGCCTCAGTTCCAACAATACGCTGATAAATGTTGACAAAGACATGCTCAATATATCTGGCTCGCTACCTAAGTCAGTGTATAGACTAGACATTCTGACATAACGCTCCTAGCGTTACGGGTGACATTATTATTAGGGACTACCGGCAAACCAAATAGCTTTTGGCTTCTCGTCGCCCTGCCACTAGCTCTAAAGTATATGTAATTCATAACTTTCATAAGGCATATAAATATCGAAGACATGGTCCAAAGGCTTTTTGAGAAATACTCAAGTGAAAAGGATGGTTTTCAGATCCTGGTGGAGAAGCTGCTTCGCTCCTGTCCGGAGCTGAACACCATCTACCTTCTGCTGCGGCAGAAGAAGGGGGTTTCCAGCGAGGAGCGGCTGAGGGAACTGATCAGCAATAAGGCAAGTAATTTTACCTTCCAGCACACCTTAGAGAGTGGTGATAAAAATGTATTTAACAACGGGCTTATACTACACAAGTTCATGTAGATACCTAGGTACTCGCGGGCCATTCTTGCGTGATGGAGATAAGACTTGCCGCCAAGCAACAACTCGCGTGGTGACGGCATTAAGAATGTATTTGTCACATCCCCAACTCTTCCCGCGGGTGTCGTAGGATTCGACTAAGGGATTGAAGTGTCATTGACCATTCTTTGAAAGAAGATTGATGATGGGCAGTCGCCTCATCATAGTGGACACATTACTGCGATTGCCAATTAGCTTGACCAGCGTGGCGATTATATTAGGCTTTTACCTCCTAATGCGCCTATACGCATAGTTAATAGAAGAGGCCTACTTCCAGCAGTGGACTGAGATAGGCTGATGATGATGATGTGTTGTGTGCGGTGTCAAAAGATTATCTATAAATATCTAGGGCTAAACATAGTCGCAGTAATGTGTCTAGTATATGATGACGCAGCTGGCCATCATCAATCTTCTATAACAGATTGATGATGTGAGAGAGTGAGAAGTGACACTGCAATCGCTTAGTCGGCTGAGTCAGCTCTCACGACACCGCTGGGAAGTCAAAGTCAAAGTCAAAGTCAAATAATTCTTTATTCAAATTGGAATAGCAACAAACTCTTTTGAATCGTCTAGGTATTAAAACTACTTCCGGTGAACCCTACACCGCTGACCCAAGAAGAACCGCTAAGAAACTTGGCGGGAATTGAGAGGAAGAGTTGGGGTGGCGACAAATGTAGGTAGTAGGTACCTATTCTTACTGCCGTCACCATGCCACACACCGGCTATAATTTATTTATGTCTTCAGCTCTTCAACCCTCTGCGCTCCAAGCAGCCAGAAGTCTTCAGCAAGCTCCGCCTCGTGGCCGGAGACATCCTGGACGACGAGCTCGGCCTCAGCAACGACGACAGGCAGGAGCTGCAGCGGCGGTGCCATGTGGTGTTCCACAGTGCTGCTTGTGTTCGGTAGGTCTTTTCATCTCCAGTGTCTTTTCGTTGGAGGACAGGCTGTACTCCAACGAAAGGACACTCCAACGAAAGGACACTCCAACGAAAGGACAAGCCATGGTGCTGTACTGTACAGCACCATGGCTTTCATTGGCCAGTGAGGAGTCTTCAGAGAAATATGCTCAAAGGAAGCGAAAACTTGAAGAAAGCAGGAATTTCAGCTTTGTCATGCCTATATTGGCCGTCCAGGGGCCCGTTTCTCGAACGCTCGTAACTTGTAATACAAGCGGAAGTTCTTATGTAAAGAATAGTGTCAAAAAGAGACTTCCACTTGTATTACAAGTTACAAACTTTTGAGAAATCGGCCCCAGAGAGGAATCTTCACAGTTCCATGCTCTTAACAAGTGAAAACTTAAGGAGCGTGGTGATGTTACTCCTGTCTGTCTTTTGTGGAGACATCGGCATTTTCACCTAATCTAAGTGATGAAATTACATGACTTTAAGCCTTTTTTCATAGTCCAATTTTTGATCAAGCCAATCCAATAAATAGCGTAGTGTGTGCATTGAATCACCTTGTAAGAGACAACATACAACAACAACCTTGCTTTCCTTGGCCAGTGAGGAGTCTTCAGAGAAATATGCTCAAAGGAGGCGAAAACTTGAAGAAAGCAGGAAAATCAGCTTTGTCATGCTTAACTTGGCCGTCCAGATAGGAATCTTCACAGTTCCATGCTATGAACATGTGAAAACTTGAGGAGAGCGGTGATGTTACTCCTGTCTGTCTGTTGTGGCGATATCGGCATTTTCACAAACTAATCTAAGTGATGAAATTACATGACTTTAGACCTTTTTCATAGTCCAATTTTTGATCAAGCCAATCCAATAAATAGCGTAGTGTGTGCATTGAATCGCCTTGCAAGAGACAACATACAACAACAACCTTGCTTTCCTTGGCCAGTGAGGAGTCTTCAGAGAAATATGCTCAAAGGAGGCGAAAACTTGAAGAAAGCAGGAAAATCAGCTTTGTCATGCTTAACTTGGCCGTCCAGATAGGAATCTTCACAGTTCCATGCTATGAACATGTGAAAACTTGAGGAGAGCGGTGATGTTACTCCTGTCTGTCTGTTGTGGCGATATCGGCATTTTCACAAACTAATCTAAGTGATGAAATTACATGACTTTAGACCTTTTTCATAGTCCAATTTTTGATCAAGCCAATCCAATAAATAGCGTAGTGTGTGCATTGAATCGCCTTGCAAGAGACAACATACAACAACAACCTTGCTTTCCTTGGCCAGTGAGGAGTCTTCAGAGAAATATGCTCAAAGGAGGCGAAAACTTGAAGAAAGCAGGAAAATCAGCTTTCTCATGCCTATATTGGCCGTCCAGAAAGGAATCTTCACAGTTCCATTCTCTAAACAAGTGAAAACTTGAGGAGCGCGGTGATGATACTCCTGTCTGTCATTTGTGGAGATATCGGCATTTCAGAAACAAATCTAAAGGTGCATTCAGACCAAAAGAGCATTCGCTGTTCTAACTTCCCACTCTACGAAATTCGATCGTCACACGAAACGTGATTCGTTGATTTCGTAAAGTGTGGGATAGAACAGAGAATGCTCTTTTGGTCTGCATGCACCTTTAGTGATGAAATTACTTGACTTTAGGCCTTTTTTATAGTCCAATCTTTGATCAAGCCAATCCAATAAATAGCGTAGTGTGTCCATTGAATCGCCTTGCAAGAGAGAACATAGATTACAAAAATGTCTCCGCTCCAAGCAGCCACAAGTCTTCAGCAAGTTGACATCCTGGACGAGGAGTTGGGCCTCAGCAACGACGACAGGCAGGAGCTGCAGCGGCGGTGCCATGTGGTGTTCCACAGTGCTTGTGTTCGGTAGGTCTTTTCATCTCCAGTGTCTTTTCGTTGGAGTACAGCACCATGCTCAACACAAAGCCAAACTCCTCCTGCGGGTTGCGTAAAAGTCGACTAAGGGATTGAAGTGTCACTTACCATTATTTAATAAAAGATTGTTGATGGACAGCAGCGTCATCATAGTGGACACATTACTGCGATCGCCAATCCGCTTGCCCATAGTGGCGATTATGGGCATTTACCTCCTAATGCGTCTATATGCATAGTTACTAGGAGAGTCCCGTCCAGCAGTGGACTATCATAGGCTGATGACAGCACCATGGCTTTCATTGGCCAGTGAGGAGTCTTCAGAGAAATATGCTCAAAGGAGGCGAAAACTTGAAGAAAGCAGGAATCTCAGCTTTGTCATGCTTAACTTGGCCGTCCAGATAGGAATCTTCACAGTTCCATGCTCTGAACAAGTGAAAACTTGAGGATCACGGTGATGTTACTCCTGTCTGTCATTTGTGGCGATATCGGCATTTTCAGAAACTTATCTACGTGATGAAATTACACGAGTCTAGGTCTTTTTTCATAGCCCAATCTTTGATCAAGCCAATCCAAATACTCGTAAATAGCCGATTTAAGGGTGTCCACTGAATCACCTTGCAAGAGAGAACATAGATTACAAAAATGTCTCCGCTCCAAGCAGCTTTGTCATGCTTAACTTGGCCGTCCAGATAGGAATCTTCACAGTTCCATGCTCGGAACAAGTGAAAACTTCAGTAGCGCGGTGATGTTACTCCTGTCTGTCTTTTGTGGAGATATCGGCATTTTCACTTAATCTAAGTGATGTAATTACATGACTTTAGGCCTCTTTCATAGTCCAATCTTTGATCAACCCAATCCAATAAATAGCGTAGTGTGTCCATTGAATCACCTTGCAAGAGACAACATACAACAACAACCTTGCTTTCCTTGGCCAGTGAGGAGTCTTCAGAGAAATATGCTCAAAGGAAGCGAAAACTTGAAGAAAGCAGGAAAATCAGCGTTGTCATGCTTAACTTGGCCGTTCAGATAGGAATCTTCACAGTTCCGTGCTCTGAACAAGTGAAAAGTTGAGGAGAGCGGTGATGTTACTCCTGTCTGTCTTTAGTGGCGATATCGACATTTTCAGAAACTTATCTACGCGATGAAATTACACGAGTCTAGGTCTTTTTTCATAGTTCAATCTTTGATCAAGCCAATCCAATAAATAGCGTAGTGTGTCCATTGAATCGCCTTGCAAGAGAGAACGTAGATTACAAAAATGTCTCCGCTCCAAGCAGCCACAAGTCTTCAGCAAGGAGACATCCTGGACGAGGAGTTAGGCCTCAGCAACGATGACAGGCAGGAGCTGCAGCGGCGGTGCCATGTGGTGTTCCACAGTGCTGATGGTGTTCGGTAGGTCTTTTCATCTCCAGTGGCTTCATTGGAGTACTTGGAGTACAGCACCAACCATGCTTTCATTGGCCACCCCACAGATGTCATATATACCATAGGTCAAGCAAACGTATCTACTTAGCGTGTCAAATGAACTCAGTGTAATCCACTGAGTTGTCCGTCTTTAATCGCAGCTTGCAGCTTTCGGGCGTCAAATTTTGTAAGTTGAAGTGAATAAAAACATTCATAATGCCTCTTTAAGTAATATTAATTGCAAAAACACAAAAAAATATGAATACTCAAGACTCAAGGGCCTGACACATATTTTAAATCATAGGCAAGTAACAACTTCGGTACAAAATCTGACACGCTCGGCCGCCATACAAATGAATGAACTTGTTTCTTCTATCCAAATCTAATTCTGTGGGCCACCCAATGAGGAGTCTTCAGAGAAATATGCTCAAAGGAGGCGAAAACTTGAAGAAAGCAGGAAAATCAGCTTTGTCATGCTTAACTAGGCCGTCCAGATAGGAATTTTCACAGTTTCACGCTCTGAACAAGTGAAAACTTAAGGAGCGTGGTGATGTTACTCCTGTCTGTCTTTTGTGGCGATATCGGGTTTTTCCTAAACTTATCTACGTGATGAAATTACACGAGTCTAGGTCTTTTTTCGTAGTCCAATCTTTGATCAAGCCAATCCAATAAATAGCCGGGTGTCCAGTGACGTAGGAACCAAGAGACTGTGTTGTTATGCAGCGTTCAACAGTGCTGCCTGTGTTCGGTAAACATTTTTATATTTTTCGTGTGTCTTCATTGGCCAGCGGACTCTGTGGCAAGGCAACCCGAAGTCTTCAATATATTTAATGATGAGCTTAATATACTTCAATATTACTGTGTGAATAACTTGTTCAAAGACTTTCTTGGGCGGAAATAAAAATATTTCATTTGGAATGGGCCTATTCATGGCCACAGACTAGCCAAGAGCAGAGACGTGGCGTACAATGGAGTTTGCCCAGAAGGTGCCTATTCATCCTTGACTTGAAGGTTGACGGGTTATATGTTGTAGTTTTTTCAAATTTTCCAAATTTGTGTATTTTCATATTTTTGCTACTCAGAATCGCGAGCTCTTTCGATCCTCATTAGCAGAAAAAAGTGTCCCAAGAATACCATACATTTTTTGTCTTCCACTGAGTTACGATCGAAGAAAATTTATGAAAAATAGTAACTCAATGGAAAATTTTTTGGACACTTCTTTTATTTCTATCAGTATCGAAAGAGCTCGTGATTCTGAGTAGAAAAAATGTAAAAAAGTCCAAATTAGGATTTTTTTTAAAAATTACAACAAAATAAAAATTTGCCCTCTTAGAGCCACTTAAGCTAGGCCGCTAATTTAACTAAACACGAGTTTTAACGGATAATAGCATCATACACATACATATATGGGCTTAACCAGTTAACGCAATAATATACTTACTTAACCCGAGATTACGCAAGCGGGGATTCTGGTTTAAAAAAACTACATGAACGATTTGCCGCAAGTCAAGCCATAATAATTTTATTACATGTCGTCTCTTCCAGGTTCGACCAGAAACTGAAGGACGCTGTAAACTTGAACACAACCGGGACATTACGCGTCATGAAACTGGCTGAGAAAATGGAGAATTTAGAGGTAAATAAATATCACGATGATGATATGATATGGTCGATGCACCGTTATTTGCAGAATGATGATAATGATGAATAAGGTTTGCGTTGTATTGTAGCTCTTAAATACATGCCCCCTTAGGGCCCTTAGTCATAAACGATACTTATCGGCTTTCTTAACTTAGGAGACCTTTATGAATAAGGGATCATACTGTTGGGTAGTACTATTTATCATTTCCTTTATTTATTTTCTCTTTTAAGTTAGGTATTTCATAATATGATCCTAAAAGTAAAATACAATAACACATACAAAAACAATACAAAACAATATAAAAACATTATAAAAAACCTAACATAGGGTGCCGCCGGCAACAGGGCGGGCCCAAGCTGCCGGTGGTTAAGGTCGCAGGGAACGGAACCGACGGACTATCCGCGTCCAGGATTTATTATATTATTATTGTGGTACAGATAAACTACGCTTCGTCAAGAAAATAATTGTCATTCGTTTATACAGTACCGGCCAATAATTTTATTTATTTTTTTATTTTATTGGTTAAGAAACAAACAGTTGCATAAAAGTTACACATTACTACAATACATTTTTTAAATTGTAGACTTACAGTTTCCTTACTAGATAATATTTTAACTTAAACTAACACAATCACATAGGGTTGCTAACAAGTCAGTTATACGCATCGCCCACACGTACGCAGCGCGATATGCATCTATATATATATATATATATGATGTGGTTTTATATATACATAAATACACACACACACACACACACAACATAAGCGATGCATACAACCAATATATGTATATCACATACAAGTTTTTTTCAGTAGAAACTTTTTTTTTATATTTGTAAGTGGTTTCCACACTTTCCACCTTACGACTATAGATAGTCTAGGTGTACTATAGGCCTTTGTACTTACTAGCGATGAAAAAACTTGGCAGGATGTAGTGGTTTTTTCATATAGAGTTTTTGCGTAAGGCATGGATTTCGTAGTAATTTTTTTTTACTGCAGCTATTTTAGAAATATGCGGTGTCTCCCATTGTAATTCACAACACTAATTTCAGTATTCTTAATTCATTAAGCTAAAATAATGTAACAAAAGTACCAAAATAATGTGCTATCTACATGCGAACATGTGCCGCTTACTCTATACACGCTCATACAAAAAGTCGCGAATGTGATATATTTTTGGCCGGTACTGTATATATTTTTCCTTTGTATATCCAGATATTAGTCCACCTATCAACCGCTTACTGCCGCTGCGAGCTCGACGTACTGGAAGAAAAGCTGTACCCCGCCGTCCATAAGCCCGCCTGGATCATGGACATCGTGGAATGGATGGATGACGCCATGCTGGACTATTTGGAACCCAAGTATTTTGATTATAGCGCCATCTATGGTTGACGGCTGTTTGATTAGTTTGATTACAGAGCCATCTGTTGTTGAATGGCGTAAATCGCAACAGCGTTAACTTTAAATTTTGAACGTTTTCTTGTCGTTTTCTTTTTTTGTATGTAGTTTAGTTAGACTATGCTCGAGTATTTGGAGCTCAAGTATTTTCATTATTGCGCCATCTATGGTTGACGGCAGTTTGATTACAGAGCCATCTGTAGTTGAATTTCGTAAATCGCAACAGCGTTAACTTTAAATTTTGAACGTTTTCTTGTGCCGCATCACTCGTTTTTTATCTCTTTTTATATGTAAGTTAGACTAAGCTCGAGTATTTGGAGCCCAAGTAATTTGGTTATAGCGCCATCTATTGGTTGATGGCATTTTACAGTGTCATCTGTTGTTAAATGACGTACATTTTTGCGACTTCGTTTAACTTTAAATTTTGAGCTGTATCTTATAGTATGCCGCGTCGCTTTTTTTTATACTTTAGAACCCACATTTATTGAGCGATGACTAGGTTATAATTGTTTTTAGAAATTATCCTTAGCTTCTGACCGTGAAGTAAATTCTAGTCGAGTCTTGACATGGCTTCAATTGGTTTAGTGTACATAGGCACATCCAAATGTGCGTGAGTCTAGACTCTAGTGTATCCTCTGTTTGCTTATGTCATCTCATCACTCTTATTTTACATAGCTATAGAGACTATCGCCAAAGCATGTGAGAAGATGAATAAGTTAGGTCAAAATTAACGTATTGAAAAGATTGATGATGGGCAGCAGCGTCATCATAGTGGACACATTACTGCGATCGTCAATCCGCTTGCCCAGCGATTTTGGGCATTTACCTCCTAATGCGTCTATACGCATAGTTAATAGGAGAGGCCTACGTCCAGCAGTGGACTATCATAGGCTGATGATGATGATGATGATGAACGTATTTTGGTTATTCCACAGACTGATCGCGCCTGAGCCAAACACATACGCCTACACCAAAGCCATCACCGAAGACATGGTGGCGGAATATGGGAAGAAGTTCCCGGTTGCCATCGCCAGGCCTTCTATTGGTAAGAGCGCCATCTGTGGGCGGTTCGGCGACTATCAAGCAGCTTCAAAACGTTAAACGAAGCGAGCACTGTATGCAATTTCGAGTTGATTTTGATACTCAAAATGGCAAGGGCATCTTCCAAATTGTTTTTTATTTGTTAAAATACAATTGTTTTTACTTAAAGCCCGCTCCCCATCCGTAAGCAAATAACGCGAACTAACGAAGGTACATCTATTACGTATTGGTTGCTAATTATTTGTTAATTTCAGTGGTGGCATCCCTAAAGGAACCGATCCCCGGCTGGGTGGACAACTTAAATGGACCTACCGGTTTAATCATTGGAAGTGGAAAAGGTATATGTCTATCCTATTTTAATTGACCTTTAGTCTGGCGCAAAGTCTGCCAAACCAAATTTGGCAGTTACAGTAGGAATAAAATACGATACACATATTTTTTTCAGTTTGAGCATAAGAAAGAGGTGGTATCATTATCTGTGTTTATGTTTAAACTGAATAAAACTTTAGCCAAACTATATCGTCGGTTAACAACCAAAACTCACTAAGTAGCAAATAAGTACCTACTTGAAATAGAGATCGTATCTAAATTCTGATTCAATACTGAGATAAGAAGTTGCGAAGAGTAGTGACAGTTTTTATAGTGAGTTTTGGTTGTCAGCCGACGATTATCTACCCTACCTATCTAACGGGTTGCCAGGTTGCTACTTATGAAATCTAATTACTTAGGCCTTGCACTTTGTTGCTTAGACTATACTCTGTTTGGTTTGGTGTTGAAAAAAAGGTAAACAATCTTGCAGTTTCTTTTTATTGACAACTACGAGTAGAAAATAAGTTTAAGCAAATATACATAATATAACAAGGAAATACAGTGTTTTACATTGTTTTTGATTCATTAAGTACCTAGTTTGTATTTTTATATGCATTTTTCAATAAAAAGATACTGCAAGATTTTTTACCTTTTTTTAAACACCAAACCAAACAGAGTACAGACTTGCAATTTTAAACTGGATTCATTTGTTTTATAAGCGACCTCTATTGGTGGCGTAATGTATGTTTTCTTTTTGTACAGGCGTTATTCGTACGATGCATTGCGAACCCTCGTACCTGGCTGATGCAATGCCGGTAGATGTCGTGGTCAATGCATGCATCCTTCTAGCCTTCACTACTGCCATCGAAAGGTAATTACCAAAATACGGTAAAAATGTGATTTCATAAACAGCCTTTCTCAGGCCACTACTATCTGCTGAATATAGACCTCTCCTATTAACTACATGGATATTAGGCACTGGTCTCACCGCAGGCTACTGACTTACTAAGCTATGAGCTGTTGGCTATAAACACGAACAAAAAATAAATAAATAAATAAAATAAACATCTTGGGACATCTTACACAAATCAACCTAGTCCCACGGTAAGCTCAATTAAGGCTTGTAATGTGGGTACCAGGCGACGATATATATAATAGATAGATACATATAGATACTTAAATACATATACAACCATGACCAAGGAACAAATATTTGTGATAAATAAATACACAAATAATGCCCTCGCCGGGATTCGAACCCGGAGCCTCCTGCTTCGTAGGCAGGGTCACTACCAACTAGGCTACAGAGGCTGACAAGACACGCACTCCCGTGTAAATAGAAGAGACACGGCGATACTCGCCCAGCTATCACCGCCGGGCGAGTATCACCGTGGCTCTTAGTAGTGCTCGCTTAGTAGCTCGCGATGAGACCGTGCCTTAGGAAGTAAATACCCAAAATCGCCACGCTTGGCATCTCTGTAGTGTGTCCACTATGACAACTACTGCCCGTCATCAATTTTTTTTTAATTTGAAATAGGCTTACTCATGACCACAGATTAGCCAAGGGCAGAGACGTGGCCTACGATGGAGTGAGTTTGCCCAGAAGGTGCCTATTCAAACAATAATCTTCTATCAACGGACGATCAGTGACACTTCAATCCCTTAGTCAACTTTTACCCCACCCACAGGAAGCATTGGTGTGGTGACAACACTTTCCCCTAATAGTGTGGAAAAAAACAATATGATACTTAATAAGAAGAAGAGACTTTCTTTGTCCGTAGTTTTTTTTATGTGACGGATGTAAACAACTGAGCTCTCAGCCCACCTGATGGAAAGCGGGAACTGAGGCCCATGGACATAGTGACCAAAAAATCGTCTATGCGCTGCCTACTATGAGGACTTAAATGGATTGCCTCTATGCCAGGTTACACCTTACCCCACCCCCAAACCGGAACACAGTATTAACTATTTAGCGGCAGGTTAATAGCTATCCGGGCGGACCCTGCACGAGTTCCTACCACCAGCAAACAGCAGTTTGGATCAGTAAATATTTTAAGTTGATCCTATGTTACTTTATGATAACGATAGATGGCGTTTTTGTCAACAGACCTCAAGAGGCCAAGTTCTTCAATATCACCATGTCTGGTTCACTACGTTGTACCTGGGGAGAGATGATAAAACTAGGTACGTACAGCGTAGGTACACAACATTCATTAATATCTATCATTTAAAATGTACACTCTCCATCAGATATCGGAGGGGCTAGGGCGTTCACAAATATGTAAACAGGCCTCGATTAAAATGGTATTAAGGTGTATGCTCGTATGGTCTAATCCATACGAGCATTCGCTCATTCTATCCCCCACTCTACGAAATCATCAAAATTTCGACGAATCACGTTTTGTGTAACATAATGAATTTCGTAGAGTGGGGGATAAAATGAGCGAATGCTCGTTTGGTCTAAATGCCCCTTTAGAGTGCACGTTTTTAAGTACCGAAACTGAAAGCCATTTGAGTTTTTGCGAGTACCTCAGTATTTTTGAGCTGGGAGAATCTTCTTTCTCCCCACACCGTTGGATCCAGTGTCCGCGACCTAACAGTAAACGCCAAGAGATAATTTCACAAGACGAGTATCATCGAAAAAATATGTCGAGAATCGAAATACTTTTTAGTGTAAATTACGTGAGTGACCCGAGCGATAAAAATATTTTTATAGATATGCGATTGCGTCTAGCAGGAATCACATTTTCACCACTCACGTGCTTTGATTTTTGCGATAGACTATTGCTTTGTAAAGCAAGAGCGAGGACATCTAGCCACGCATGGCTTCATGTCGTGGTGTCGGATTTTTTAAGTTGAACTTTTTTTTTATGTAATTACTTATTGTAACGTTGTGTATTGTTGTGTATAGTGGGCAGGCTGAAAACCAACGTTGAAAGCTCGCCGCTGAGGCGAGGCTTCCAGCACCTAGCTGAGACTATCCTTTTGTCGCTTTTTTTTGTATAACGTCACACGTTTTATGATTATGATTAAGCTTTATAACTTTATTGTATGAACATGTATAAACACAGCATAGTTTGTATTGAATAATGACACTAAAGTTTTTTCATCACACTTGCTGTCTAAGCGCGCCATTGCCTGCGTGCGTAGCGGGAGTAATAGAAAAGTGAAATTCCCTAGGGAGTTATATAAATCTCAGTACGTCATTTAATAATATTATGTCTTAAAACTTATTTTTTTGTCGGCAAGTGTGATGAAAAACATTGTATGCATCACGGTCGGTAAGCGGAATACTAACTCGGAGTCATAAAAGCCCTCCGCCTGACGGCGTCGGGCTTCTAACACTCTCGTTAGTAATTCCGTACTTACCTCCCTTGATGCACAATGTACTATTCTTCTTCTTCTACTCATGATGAAGCATGTCATTGGATAATGTTAATGCTTGACGGTTAAGAAGAATTTTATTTACCATGTCCTTTTGCAGGCGAGTACTGGGTCAACATGTTCCCGCCCACCATCGCGCTGTGGTACCCTGGCGGCTCCATCAAGTCCTACTGGCTGTGGCATCAGTTCTGCCTGGTCACCACCCAGCTGCTGCCCGCTTATTTGATCGACATGCTTCTGTTCCTACTCGGGAAGAAGACTTTGTGAGTATTCTGTGAGCAAAAAAAAAACTTCTCCTGCAGCCTGCCTGCGACCACGGGTGTAACGTCATGCCCAAAACGTCAGGATATAATTAAACGTAACTTTACGCGATTAAATAAGACCCGTTTATCTTTAAAATATATTGTAGAATGTTTACAGGGGAGTACTGGGTCAATATAGAGGGTATTACACCATCCACTGAAAACCATGAACAGGTTTTTTAGTAGGCTATACTGAACAACTTTTACTACGGGCCGATCACGAAATCTAAAAACAAATTGTCTTTTTTCATACATTTTGACCGATCGATAACGACATTCTGTATGAAAGAGCCAAAACTTTTCTGGGTTAGCTCTATATGTAGTAAAAGTTGTTCAGTATAACCTTCCAAATCACCCCGTTCAAGGTTTTCCAGTGGATGGTGTAACACCCTGTATTCCCACCCCCATAGTTCTGTGGTACCCTGGCGGCTGCATCAAGTCCTACTGGCTGTGGCACCAGTTAATAATTAATAATAATTTATTCTTTAACTTGATCGATATGCTGCTGTTCCTGCTCGGGAAGAAGACTTTGTGAGTATATTGTGGAATGTCCTTCTTCAGGGGAGTACTGGGTCAAAAAAAGGGCTTGTGGTCTAGCGGTAAAACTAACAGCTGCTACGCGGCGGTCGTGGGTTTCATCCCCAGTACCAATGAGTTCTTCAAAAACGTATGTACGAAATATCGTTTGATATTCACAAGTGCTTTACGGTGAAGGAGAACATCTTGAGGAAACCTGCATACATCTACGAAGAAATTCAAGGGTGTAAGTAAAGTCTCCAACGGGTAGTTGTAAGCGTTGGGACTACGCAAAATAGGCACGTTTGATGTCGAGTTGCGGAAAATGGGCAGAATACAACAACAACAGTTCTGTCTGGTCACCACACATCTGCTGCCCGCTTATTTGATCGACATGCTACTGTTCCTGCTCGGGAAGAAGACTTTGTGAGTCCATACATACGTCATCACCATCAGCCTATCTCAGTTCACTGCCTCTCTTATTAACTATCGTGTATAAACATATTAGGAGGTAAATGCCCATAATCGCAACGCTGGTCAAACGGATTGGCGATCGCAGTAGTATGTACACTCCACTATGATTATGCTGCTCCTCATCATCAATCTTCAATAAATAAACGGTCAATGAGACTTCAAAATCTTCAAATCCCTTATTTGACTCTTACAATACCCATGGGAAGAGTTGGTGTGGAGACAAATGTATTCTTACTGCCGTCACCACACGGGCAACACTAACTAGCGGTTACGATTGTGGTAGACACACGTCTTTGAGTGGCTTAAGGTTGTAGTACCTTCGAAACATTAAGTACAGATATATGTCGCTAGTGATTAGCTTCACAATACCATTGTCAAAATTCGCTGTGATCGAAGGAAGGTCGTCTGGTGTAATTGAAAGCACGTTGGACCGGCAATCCAGAGGAAGCGGGTTCGAATCCCATGACAACCAGAGTCTTTCGCAGTTGATTTCTTCCATGGTAAGCACATCTGTTACGACATTGTGGGATTAACTAGTGGTTATTTAACACTAACTAAAACTAATGGTAACCCTTATAGTATCTGAACTAAACTAAAACAAATTAACCCCAATTGTGAATTCTGACCCTCTTCCCGGCCAATCGCGCCAGAAATGCTAGCAGCATTGCAGGACTAGATGGCAAGCGAATTTTTTTAGACAAAGTATGAGTCGAAACAGAAATTTATTGTAATTCATGATACATTGAAGACTTGTTTTACAGTATGGTGAAAGTTCAAGAGCGAATCAGCCATGGGTTAGACGTACTTCAATACTACACCACAAAAGAATGGCATTTTCGGAACACGAACTTCACTGCCCTTCGATCCAAGGTACTTATATAGGTACTTTATTTTGTTCAAAGATCCTATTATACAGTCTTTACAATATGCTGTTCGGTTTATATTTATTATGTTTATTTTTATTTATTTTTAACGGGTCACTCACGTGAGTGACTCGGTATAATTTTTTTTTCAATATGTATGAATCACATGGGAATATATTTAAAATGTCACGGAGCATTCCATGAAAACATCTACTTTTTGTCGCTTACGTGTCTCTATGGTAGCTACCCTAATAAAATATGCTAGCTGGTAGGAAACACTGTCAATCTTAAAGCCTTGATATGTTATTATTATACTATAACTCGGCTTACTAATTTAATTTTTCAAAAGTATTGAAAAGACAGTGTCGCTTGACGACACGTTTTCATGGAATGCTCCTCTGAACATTTAATTTTGTAATTTCTTTACATTGCTATGATGAGCAATTAGCAACTGATGCCGTGTGTAAAAGTATACATGTACTTACTTTGTTACTGTGTTTTCTTAACATTGGAATAATTGGAAACACTTGTTGATTGCAAGTGGATTAAGATAAGTGCACACGGCATCAGTTGGTTCACCCGAAAACGTCAGCAAATATTTATTGCAAGAGAATGTTACATAAGCAATTTAGTTAAATCAGCGATGAATAACAACAAATATTTTGCTTTTAATGCTGCGGTCGCATTTTATATTTAAAACTAATACTCGTCATTACTGTTAGCTAAGCATCATAATCTTAATCATCTACACATAATATTAATTGCATATTATAAGAAATTTATTTAATAACGTACATTATAAATTAACTTACAATATTGAAGTAAAAATCTAGATCTTAAAAGTAAACTTAAAAAAAAAAACAAAATTATATAGGTACATAAAAATACCATTAATTGCATTACTCGCAAGATTTGAATAACCAATTAACCACAGACAATTATCGAGATGAGATAGGCGAAACCAAATAAAAGCTTGTAAAAAGGGATTTCATCATTAAGCCATAATACGTCCACTGCTGAACATAGGCTTCCCTTTTGGACATCCACATACACCAACCGGTTGGAAGCGACCAGCATCCAGCGTCCGGCTTTCATAAAGTCGTCTGTCCATCTTGTGGGACGTCCTACGTTGTGTTTACCAAGCCGTGGTCTCCACTCGAGCACTGAATTTCGACCCCATCGGCCATTTGCTCTGCGTGCAATGTGGCTTACCACAATTTTTTGTTAAAATTATTGATATTTACTATAGTATTAACGTAAAAATATATCGTGTTTTGTATGCGTATGCGTGATGTCAAAATTGTCAAATGCTATGAAAAGTCAGCCATATTTGTTTACCTTTTATACTTTAAACTGTAAAATGTTATAAGTGGTTTAGTGATGCGTCGTTCCTGGTAGATAATTTGCCATGGAGAAAGTTTCCACTTGGGAATATTCCCCATACTGTGTTGGAAAAGTTACCATGAATACCTACTCATCACTAAGGTGGTTTTACGGTAGGTATTTTTTCATGTTTCAGGTGTCAGAGGCGGATAATGAAACGTTCTTCACGGATGTGAGTAAGGTAGATGTGAACGACTATTTGAAGAACTACATGATTGGGGCCAGGGAGTATTGCTGCAAGGAGGACCCTAGCAATCTGGAGCGGGCTAGGAAACTGCATAAGATGTGAGCATATCCTATCTTAGTCCACAGCCGGACATAGCTCCTATAACCTATACGTATTTAAGGACGCATTTGAAGATAATGCCTATAATCGCTTTAGGCGATGGCAGTATCTAGTGTGTCTACTATGATGACGCTACCCACCGTCCATCATCAAGCTGTATATTTAGGCCGCCTTGTATATGTATCTTATTAGATCTTTTTCACAGACGTTACTACGTAGACCGTGTGACCCGTTGCATCCTGATCTTCCTGTTCTGCTGGTTCCTCTACAGCTACGCGCATGTGTTTACCGCGGCCATCGAATACCTTGATGTTTCATTGAAAAATATATCACCATACTAATGTTACATTTGTACTCAGGTGGGAAAAATCCACAAGACTAACGATAGTTGGGTCAAAATTATTTTTGTTGTCATATTTTGTGTCCCTAAAAAACTTGACGCAGTGGTGATTTTTGTATGAGATGATGTTTTATTTTAAATTTTTCATTAATGGATTAAAATCTAGCGTGAAAAAGAAATACAAGTGCGCCGGATTTTTTTTATACTGATTCGAAACAGCAACTAAAGCATGACCTAGTGGTATGAAACAAGGCAAGGAAAATAATTTTGACCCAGTTACCTACCAATTCTTTTGTGTATTTTTACATAAATTTATCAAAGTTCCAATATCAATTTATCAGGCTCCATATATCTGGCCTAGCCAACATATCTACGTAATTAATAACACACCCTAAAGATAAGGTAATGCTTTTGCTGGTGGTAGGACCTCGTGCAGGGTCCGCCCGGACAGTTACCATTGTCTTAAGGTGCATGTGCATTCAGACCAAACGAGCATTCGCTATTCTACGAAATTCGAGCATTACACAAAATGTGATTCATTGATTTCGTAGAGCGGTTGATAGAATAGCGAATGCTCGTTTGGTTTGAATGCACCTTTACCCGTTAACCTGTCGCTAAATAGCAGTGTTTGCAATTACTGGCATAGATAGAGGCAATTCATCTAAGTCCTCAGGGTAGGCAGCGCATAGGCGATTTTTTGATCGCTATGTCCATGGGCCTCAGTTTCTGCTTTCTATCAGGTGGGATGAGAGCTCAGTTGCTACCTTCGTCACATAAAAAAAGTCTTGTGGATTTACCCAGGTACTGTTTAAACAGTTATTTGTATACAAGACACTTATTGTGATTCAAATTAAGATTCATATTTTCTGTTTTCTGCTCGTTACATGCACGAGCTACTCGAATTTCATGATAATAAAAAAAATGTAGGTACCTACAGTCGCCATTTGTAGAAGAGTGCTCATAAATATCTGAGCGGGGTGCTTAGACAAGTTGCCAATCGCTAGCGCTTAATTGTCAACCGTAAGCGAAAGGCAGCTAACTGTCTTTATCGCACTAATATGAAAGAGTGCCAGAGAGGGAAAACTACGATACGCTACAAAATGTTAGCGATTGGCAACTTGGCTAAGCATTCAGGCTTCTATCATCAATATCGTCATGTATCGTCATGACATTAGAGTATTTAGAGTGCATGTATAGATATTTTTGTACATCGTGGTCTCTCCGATATATCTGGATGCTTAGCCAAGTTGCCAATCGCTTACGCATAGTAGGGTATCGTAGTTTTCCCTCTCTGTCACTCTTTCATATTAGTGCAACAAAGACAGTTAGCTGGCTTTCGTTTACGATTGACGATTAAGCGTTTTGGCAACTCTTGTCTAAGCACCCTGATGACGACTGTGCATTTGGATGAAGTCTTTGCTGAAACGAGATTCCAAATATTCCAATTGATTAACAAAGTTTTTTAGAAATGTTCAATTTACTACACATAGTGTTTAATTTGTGAACCGGATAACGAGCCGCTATATGTATATACGACCAATTATGAGGTAAACTTTAGCGTTTACAATAATGAATTAATGAGATACCTAGGATAGGAATGTACTTAAATTTTGTTATAGTGTTAATAGTGTATAATTTGTTTATGTAAATAAATGTAATAATGGATGATTTAGTGTTTACAATTAACGTCGACCATCCCTAAATCACATTTATTTAAGACATGAAATTAGTTAACGAGTCACTCACGTAAATTCGTTCGAAAATATTTCGTCATCTTTTTGAATAGTGACACAAGTCATGCTAAAGAAACCTGCTACACCTTGGGAGTGAGTGACTCATTGAGAATACTTCAATTATCAATCAATTGCGCATTTCTACATCACTACTCTGGCTTATAACAATGCTTTGAATACATACAGTCATGAACAATTTATTTCGCCTTATAACGAGTTATGGTGGAAAATAAAATGTCCCTCTCTGTTGTCAAGATTTTAAAGAGTGGGCATCGTGCATGGTGCATGTACAGTCATGGGCACAAATATGTATACACTTGTTCACTTATGTCTAGAGCATAAAGTCTAAAATTGTACATATATTTATGCCCTTGTCTGTACATATCTCCACTGGATTTGTTGTTAGAGACTATGTTAGCTGCTAACAATCAAGTAACCTATACGCTTGTTTGCCTCCTATACCTACTGTATAATGTATGTTAATGTGTAAGTGTATAGACAATGACGTAAAATGACGTTTGGGCTGACAAATAAAAGACTATGTAATTAAAATGACAATTTATTTTATGTACAACAATAATTTCATCAACAAATAAAATACACCTCTTGACTAATAAAAGCTGAATAAATGCAGCTCTTAATAATGTAAATAATTAAAAACTATACACAATACACATTATTAACAAATGTAACATGATTGTTAAATATAAAAGTCCAATCTAAAAGCTGACTATTGCATAATTTTGTACTTGATATCGATGTGGAAACATACCTATATTAAAATATCACAAAATATTAGGCTCAAATCATTTCATTTCAAAATACGCTCTTGTATACATTATACATGCATTTGTGTTTTTTATATAAGTATAATAAAAAATACATTACCATTTCACCAAAACCAGATGAACATCTAATAATTTACAATTATCTATTGAGCATTAAAGTCACTATTAAGTTATTTAATATAGTATTATTCTATTTATATTGGACGGACTGCGTAACTAAATATAAAATTAACTATAATTTCGCTTATAACGATTAAACATTCAATAAATAGCTATTTTTCAAAACACCATGGCTATAAACATCCTGATATAATAATATATGAAATACGCGCAGAGTGAGTATAAGATGATAGTGGTGACTTTGTCGAGGTAATACAATCTGAAAGAGAGAAAAAAAATGAGTCACTCACGGGAAAAACTATTTTGAGATTCAAAGATACATTATTATTCAAACGGGTCACTCACGTTGTGTCTGACTAATTTATAACCTTGATATGTTAGGACTATTAGTAGTTATCAGTAGATGTGACACAAAACATGTGAGCCGTATGATAATAAAAATAGTATTAACTTAAAAGAGGCCATGATGATTTTAATCATTCTGCCGGGATATTCGTACTCCTAAAGTACATAGAAATACATCACGAGTTAACGACTGAAAAACAAATAGTTTAATACATATACATATACAAAGAGATCCCCGGGATGTGAACCCGGGAGCCCCACCTTCAAAGGCAGGGTTACTGTTACTACCGACTGTGCTACGAAGGCCGTCAATGTACAATACTCGTATGTAACCTGCGACCATATATAACATGGACGTCTAACGCCAGCTCAAAAATGCCCCCAAAACCAATTGTACAATTGTGCCAAGATGGGCAGCACATAGCGCTTTTCGTGACACCGCGCATATGTCGGCGCAACATCTTTGACAAATGTTTATTGAATATCGCCAATCAAAACTTTGATGGACCAATCACAACTATTTTTAAATGGCGGTTTAAGTTTTTATAGGTTGCCATTCTAATTCATTGCCGTAATGCATTGACACTTGTCAACTAAAATTCAGGACCGTTTTTGAAAGGCAATTTAGTATGGCGTGCGGCTTCCATATTTTATTTGTTCGTAATATGTGACATATAGGAACGTAGAATACTTACTGCTTCTGCAGCTTCCTCGCCTGGGGCAGACTGGCCGGGTCTTCCTTGCAGCAGTACTGACGAGCGCCGTAGATGTAGTCGCGGATGTACGAGCTCCAGTTGACCATCTACAGAAGGAACGTTGGTCTATATTAGTAATGATTCTCGAAAATAGGTGTGAATAAGTATTTTCTTCGGTTACCACGATGATTACTCGTGAAAAAAAACTATTCAAACGGATTAATTACATCCCGACGTTTCGAACACTTTACTGATGAATGCGGTATAATCCGTTTGTCCGTTATTTCATGTGAATACTTATTTATGACAAATGTTGAAAGTAGGCTTTTTCTGCACAAGTGTCACACGATTAAAGAGAATGAGTATTTTAAACGGGCACTAGCAAAGCGTAATTTCATTAAAAATAGGTATCATACAATACCAAATCAGAAGTACCAGCTAACCCATGTAAAAACGTGCTATGAAAATTGATCGATAGAGTTTAGAAGAGAGTCAAGTTCTGTGTGTAAGTTTACACTTAAAAATATTGGTAAGGTGGATCAATTATTAAGTCTAGTTGTCGTTCCTGTATAGGTATCTAATTTCTAGTTTTTTTTTGGAGTTCAGGGTAGTTTTTCAATAAACGGAAAATACGGAATTGGTCACGTGAGTGACCCGACCATTAATTTAAAGACTAACCTTAATATCGGTGTAGAAAGTCTCATCGTCCTCTTTAGAGATGACTTTCCGAAGAGCCACGAAGTTATCGTTTTTGAAATGCCACTCCTTCGTAGTGTAGTACTGCAGGACTTCAAGGCCGTAGCTGATTCGCTTCTGCACTTGCACCATGCTGTATAAATTGTATAATTATAGATGAGAATCTAGAAATGTCTATATTATGGATTAACCTAACTAACTCCATATCTAGATATAACGCAGATTAATCATAGATTAATAATGACGACAGTGGTTCCAATGACACCTTCGTTAGAGTGACAGAGACAAATCTTCGAAATTTGCGGATTTCGTAGTTCGAGTAGTAATAATAAATACCTAATTATGCACAGTCACATACAAAAGTTTATCTATGACAGCAAAAAAATCAAGTTTGCGGCTGTACCAAGCTATCGTAACCGCAAGCTGTGAATACCAAGCCACTTATTTGAATAAAAAAAACACCAGCGGAATAATATTGTATGAATTTCCACACTTTTACACATTTACTTTTTTCTATACCACAGACAACATAAAATGACTCCTTAACTAAATGTCAGTGGCAATATTTGATAGATAAAATACAAAGCAAACTCACAAAGTCTTCTTGCCCAACATCATCAGCAACAGATCCACCATATAGGCGGGTATGATGTGTGTGAAGAGCAGGGCTATCTGGTGAAGAAGCAGCGAGGACTTGGGTGAGCCACCGGGGTACCACAGGCAGACGGAGAAGGGGAACTCTTGCACGTGGATACGGCCTGGAAAAAGATAAATAATGGTTCAATTTTACATAAATCGCTCTAGTCCCACGGTCGGGCTTGTGTTGTGAGCACTATATAGTTGCCGGTTTCTAGGAATAAGAATTTGACAGTATAGAAATGAACCTTAGAAATGCGTTAAGACTATCGAAAAAGTGGTGAGTCTTACCCTCATATTAATAAGGATTAATGTATAACTGTTAAACGTTCATTCTTATAAATCGACAACTATAAGCGAAGATATAATAAAAAACTTATTGATACTTAAATGCATAGAATTAAAGAAACAAGTATTTGTCCTAAGTGCACAGGATTCGAACCCGGAATCTCCAGCTTCGCAGGCACAGTTACGGTCATTACATTATCGACTGATGAGCTATGGAGGCAAAGTGAAATATTTCGGTACCTATTCATTTAGTAAAATAAACGAATAACATGGAATTATCTCGAACCTTGTAATATTTCGGGTAGTCTCCCAGTAATCTCAATAGTGCAGTCGACAATACGAATTCAAGATATTTTGACTACTATTAAATTAATAGTAACTACTCTTATAAGTATAAGTATGGGTACTTGGTTACCAGTATGTCCTTAGTATATTAAGGAGTCAACTGCACGTTACATTTTCGTTCATAATTATTCCAAACATGTCGATTGAAACTCGAGCTAAAATTCGTGAGTGACCCGTTCAAAAAATCATTTAATATTAAAGTTAATGTACTTATAGGTAGAAATAACTTTGAGTGACCATTCGTGACCCTTATTTTAATGTACATAAAGTCCTAAATTGTTAAGTTTAGATATTTATAAAATACTAAATAAATTGGAGTAGGTCCTTACCCATGTCAAGTGCGGCGCCCCAGGTGAGTGGATTCCTTCCGGATTCTGTTAAATTTACCACCTGGACTTCTTTTGGTCTGAAAATAAAGACATACTTAGGTTTAGTAAGTGCATGTCATGCAATAGTTACATTTTTAGTTGAAGTGGTTACAAATATCACAATTGGTATGAAGGAGATTCAGAATCTTTGCGATTGCGAATGACTGACATCTGAATATAATAAAACTATGCAAACGGATTCTATCGATTCCCCCGTCACCCGTAAACCATGAACGCTATTGAGGGTACATTAAGAACTCATTTCTAGTTGACAATTCGTGTAGATAAGAAAATGTAACACTGGTGTCTTTGGTATTTACAGGGCGTCCCAAAGTTATGGGGCATGAAGGGGAAGTACCTTAAATATCGTAGATAGGATATTTTGCTGACAGAAGACTTTATCTTATTTTGAAAATTAAACAATACTACATTAAAAAAATCCTTTTTCTAGGCATCGAACCAACTTTAATAAGAAAAAATTTTTTTTCGTAATTTTATGATGTCATTCGAAAGAATGGATTAAAAATAACAATTTTTCTTGAGAAACATAGTATTTAAAACTAAAATAATAACCAAACAAGTTTGGTTCAAAATTCGAAATAAAAATTGTAGTTGGTTCGATTTCCGTGTGAAGCAAGTAATTTTTTGAAAAACTTTTAATGCAGTATTACTAAATTTTAAAAATAACATTTATCCTTTTTTCAGTAAAATACACTATCTACGATATTTAAGGTACTTCCCCTTCATGTTCCATAACTTTGGGACGTCCAGTATAACATAATTATAGCCTTATTGCATATTAGTCGTTCGTTTAAGTGCATCAGTCGATTTCCCGTAAAAAAGAATGTAATACACTAATAAAGAATCCAGTCATTCATTGCAACAGGACTACCTGTTTCATGACTCCAGAAAAATATCTGTATCTGATAATTTTATGACTTATTTTTCCCCTGCAATATAAAAAAATATATTTGTCTAGTAGATATATTCTATTTGGAAATGGTGAAAGCTTTCTAGCCGGTTTGAACTTGAAGTATCTTTTTTATAGATAAAGCAGTATGCTTAGCACATGATTGGCGCGACAGTATCTCGCCGCGAGATAGTCTATCCGTCCCTCTTTTGTTAATATAGCTAGTGAAGGACGGGAGATCTATCTCGCGGCGACATACTGTCGCACCCATCATGTGCTAAGCCTGCTGGTACTTACTTATTAACGCCCGCGTTATAAGCCACCAATATGCAGCCATTGACAACGAAGTCCACAGGAATGACATCGGCTTTCAGACTGTCATCGCAGTGCATAGTCCGTATCACCCCCTTCCCCGCTCCCACCAGGAGTCCTGTGGGGCCGTTCAGGTTGTCCACCCAACCTGGCATCGGTTCCTTGTGGGCTGCTGTGACTGTAAATATTTGGTAAATGGGGGTAACTAACTGTTCACGGCATATGGAGTTTGAACTAGTGTGAACGCAGTTTCTGATATGGGATAAATAGATTTATTTTAAAGGATTATCAATTTATAAGTAACGTGAGACTTAAACATATTAATGTATTATCAAACCGGGTTACTCACGTAATTTAAATCGAAAACATGCTCGACATGTTTCGACCCATTAAGAACACGTCGGGCTTTGTCCGAGGGTACTCCGGATGAGAACCCTCTTAATGGGTCGAAACATATCGACTTAAATTACGTGAGTAACCCGGTTCGATAAAATTTTAAAGAAATATTATATGTTCTCGAGAGCAAGGATAAAAGTTTCAACTACTCACCGATAGAGGGTCTCGCTATGACGATGGGGAACTTTCCTTCATATTGCGCTACTAAAGATTCTGATAACGATTTTGTGTACGCGTAGGTGTTTGGTTGAGGATCAATTAGTCTGAAAAATTAAAATATTTAGTTGAATTTACACATCCTTAAGACTAATAAACGCTTAAACTCACGTCTCATGTCGCGCGTAGTGACTAAATACAAGTGAATTTAACCATTCACTTAGGAATATCTATAGGTATTATGTCTCACAATAGTTCAAATTCAAATACCTAGGGTTTTAATGTAATATTTCCTTACTTGGGTTGCAAATGAGCGAGCAGGTCATCATCCATCCATTCCACACATTTCATGATTTCTTGCGGCTTGTGTTTTGTTTCGTACACCCTCTCCTCTAGCACGGGTAGCTCGCAGCGGGAGTACGCTGTGGACACGTGGACGAATACCTGTGGACGGGTGTACGTTTGTTGAAAATTTGGTTACGTTAAAAAATTTAGATCGAGTCACTCACGTAATTTATGTTTACTCAAAGATTTTCAATCCCTTTTGAGGGTCTTATTTTGGAGCACTCGTAGCATATCGGCTACTCCATTGCCAATTGGCGGACATTACATGATTGACTCGATTTAAATATGCTTGGTACTAAATATATTCTATTCTTTATTTAACTTTGAAGATGTGTGTGTGTTGGATTTACATTTTATCAACTTTCAGTTCCATTCTCGCTGTAACCGGTGGATTTTTTTTATGTTTTTAAATATTATAATAAAAATTGATGATAATAAATGTGAAGTTACCTCCAACTGTGACATTCCTTCGGTAAGGTCTAAGACACGTTGTGTCCCGCATGTGTTGAGGGCCGTGGCGTCTTTCAGTGGCATATCGAACCTAGAACATCAAGTCAGAAGAATAAGATATTTTTTATTGCAAGATATTATACCTATCACTTAGGAAAATAACTTTACTGTTACATTTTATTTTGTTAATTCATTTTATGCTTATCTGTAAATACTCGTACATAATTCAGTACGTCATATTATAAATACGAAACTCTAGTTAGACTCATTCGTACTTCGTACTCAAACTTTATATTACGCGGGTCACTCACATGTTTAAGTTTGTGATTTTAAGTTGATCTGACATAATTATTCGTTACTCAGAAAGCTCCTCCTAATATGGAGATGATCATGTCTCATCGACAAAAACGTGAGTGACCCGAGTGTAATGTAATTTTAATATTAAATAAATAAATAAATAAATAAATATCTCGGGACATCTTACACAAATCAACCTAGTCCCACGGTAAGCTCAATTAAGGCTTGTGATGTGGGTACTAGGCGACGATATATATAATAGATAGATACATATAGCTACTTATATACATAGACAACCCTGACCAAGGAACAAACATTTGTGATAAATAAATACACAAATAATGCCCTCGCCGGGATTCGAACCCGGAACCTCCAGCTTCGTAGGCAGGGTCACTACCAACTAGGCTACGGAGGCTGATATATTACAAATTCGTAGTTTATTTGTCTTTATTACAATGTGTTTATTATAATATTTGTCCCTTGGTCATGGTTGTCCAAATGTATGTGTCAGTTAGATAGGTATATCGTCGCTTAATAGACAAGCCTTAATCGATCTTAATCAATTGAAGTATGTGTATTAAGCGACGGTAAACCGTGGAACTAAATTAGCAGTGCAAATTGAGAATAGCAGTGTTTGCACTGCTGTGTTTCGGTTTGGGGGTAAGATAGCCGGTGTAATTACTGGCATAGATAGAGGCAATCCATCTAAGTCCTCAGGGTAGGCAGCGCATAGGCGATTTTCTGATCGCTATGTCCATGGGCCTCAGTTCCTGCTTCCCATCAGGTGGGCTGAGAGCTCAGTTATCTATCTTCGTCACATAAAAAAATAAAAATAAGAAAATTCTCATTCTGAAACAGAATTTTCACAATGGCAACTAACATGAGAATTTTCTAATGTAACTTTAGGTAATTTTGAACATGTTTACAACTAGTACATTCCCAGACTACATCGATTTGTGAACAATTGTTCGATGATAATTACAAAAAAGTCTGTGTAATATGTGGCGTTGCTCGCCAGTTTTGTTAAGGTGCATTCAGATCAAACGAGCATTCGCTATTCTAAGCCCCTACTCCACGAAACTAGATCGTTACGCAAAACGTGATTCGTTGATTTCGTAGAGTGGGGGATAGAACAGCGAATGCTCGTTTGGTCTGGATCTGCGACCATATATAACATGGACGTCTAACGCCAGCTCAAAAATGCCCCCAAAACAAATTATTATTGTTCAATTGTGCCAAGATGGGCAGGACATAGCGCTTTTTGTGACACCGCGCATATTTCGGCCCAACATCTTTGACAAATGTTTATTGAATATCGCCAATCAAAACTTTGATGGACTAATCACAACTATTTTAAATGGCGGTTTAAGTTTTTATAGGTTGTCATTCAAATTCATTGCCGTGATGCATTGAACAGGGGGTGACACTTGTCAATTAAAATTCAGGACCGTTTTTGAAAGGCAATTTAGTATGACGTGCGGCTTCCATGTTTTTTTTGTTCGTAGGTCTGGATGCACCTTTACTTGAACATGGTTTGACGTGTTACCGCGTGTCTAAATAAAAACTTACCTAACACAAGCAGCACAATGGAAGATGATCTGACATTCCCGCCTCAGTTCCGCTCGATGCTCCTCCGAGATGCCCATACCTTCCGCCAGGATGTCTCCAGGGATCAGACGCAGCTTCTCGAAGCATTTGGGGCTGACTTCGTGGAGACGATCAAAGATCTGAAAACGTGATTAGCATTAGTCATAGTTGGCTGTGTGGTGACGGCAGAAAGAATACATTTGTCACCACCCCAACTCCTCCTGCGGGTGTCGTAAGAGTCGACTAAGGGATTGAAGTGTCACTGACCATTCTACAAGATTGATGATGGGCAGCAGCGTCATCATAGTGGACACATTACTGCGATCGCCAATCCGCTTGCCCAGCGTGGCGATTATGGGTATTTACCTCCTAATGGTCTATACGCATAGTTAATAGGAGAGGCCTACGTCCAGCAGTGGACTATCGAATAACGCCATCTACACGCGATACGTTCATGTTGGTTTAGCGGCGACAAGTATGTTTTGTGAGATTGAGGGTGTCCGTAAAAAGAGAACCGACCGGCATAAAAAATAAAACGGCAGGAGAAATGAAAGCTCCGTAGTTATGTGCCGTAAAATAATTATCTGGACATAGTGAAATGTGATTTGTGGTAAATTTCATTGTTCGGTCATTGAGTGCCATAATCAGGACGTTATTTAGTGAGATTACGGCGAGTGTATTTACAAGACACGGGGTAAGTGTACCGACGGATTGTATAGATCATTGTTTTGTTTGAAGTGTTCCTTGAATGCTTACCGCATAATGTTTTGTCTCCAGCTTTTGGGAACGCCCTTTCCGTGAGGGGCATTAAGAAATTATTCCATTTTGAGGACATCGGTGGAAGGTTCCTTGCCGAGCGTATACGCATATTTCGCCGCAGTTGTTATAGCCTGTATGGTTAAGCGGCTTGAGTAGTGGACTAAGGATCGAGGGATACCCGGTTCGAGCCTGGCCGAAGACAAAATCTTTTTGGTTTTTTTTGTTTTGCTTTTTAATTTAGATTTTTTTTGTTTTTGTTTCTTTAATTATTTTTTTTTTGTTTGTTTCTCTAATTTAGTTTTATTTTATTTCCCTGAAACTTAAAAAACATTTTCTTGTTTTAACTTTTAATCTTATTTTATTTTTTTTTTTCTTTTGCAACTGAAAACTACATTATAGTGCACAGGGTCATAAATGTTCACCTTGTACGGATAACGCTTTCTGTCATTACCATCTATAGCCGTATTCTCTTCCCGTAATTGTGAAACTGTCACATAATTAGCTTTTTTTAATAAATTATACTTTTTCTTGTACCATTTGTTTGATCCAAGAACCTCTAGGAAACGAACCCATGACAATAGGCTGATGATGATGATGATGATTAGTAGTCAGCCTGCGTCCCCTAGTTGGTAGCGACTCTGCCTACGAAGCTGGAGGTTCCGGGTTCGAATCCCGGCGAGGGCTTTATTTGTGTATTTATTTATCACAAATATTGTTCCTTGGTCATGGCTGTCTATGTATTTAAGTAGCTATTAAATCTACCTATTAAATATATCGTCGCCTGGTACCCAAGATATTTATTTATTTATTATTACGACGATCTCTTTAAAAATGGTCCTTCAAATGCCTGATACTGACTTAATAATAGCAAACTTTGAAAAAAAAAATCGAGTACATGTTCGGGAAACATTATTTGACCGACTCTTATCTTACTTACGACCTTTTGTTTTGCATAATTAACAATAGAAAAGTGCTAGACTGCTGATTGTCTAGTACGATGGTCTAGTGTTAACGCAAAACAAAAGGTCGTAGGTAAGATAACAGTCGGTCAAATAATATTTCCTGAACTTTACTTCACATAGGTATCATCAGCCCTAGACCCAACGTATGCCTCTCCTATTAACTATGGACGAAAATAAATAAATTTCCATAATCGCTAAGCGGTGGTGGCTCAGTGCCAGTGGTTTAGACGTTTGACTTTCAATCCGGAGGTCGTGGGTTCAAATCCTGGCTCATACCAATGAGTTTTCCGAAACTTATGTACGAAATATCAGATGATATTTACCGTTAGCTTTCGGTGAAGGAAAACATCGTGAGGAAACCTGCATACATCCGCGAAGAAATTCAAAGGTGTACCTATGTGAAGTTCCCAACCCGCTTAGGGCCAGCGTGGGGACTATAGCCCAATCCCGCTCATATATGAGAGGAGGCCAGTGCCCATCAGTGGGACATTATATAGGCTAAAAATATAATCGCTTAGGCTGGGTTAGTGGTCGCAGTAGTGTGTTCAGTGTCCACTATAATGACGCTTCTGCCCATCATCAATATTCTACAGGGTGTTTTTTTTTCGACCGTTCAAATTCTACGTAGTGAATGTGTAGGTCATACTCACCAACTTTTACTATGGGGACAAAGTCGAAATCGCGAAAAAAAAATCAGCTGTTTCATACAAATTGGCGGCATTACGCCGGCCGAAATGTATGAAACAGCTGATTTTTTTTTCGCGATTTCGACTTTGTCCCCATAGTAAAAGTTGGTCAGTATGACCTACACATTCACTACGTAGAATTTGAACGGTCGAAAAAAAAACACCCTGTATAAACGATAATTCTTAATCAATTCTTACGACACCCGTGGGAAGATTTGGGGTGATGAATGTATTTTTCTGCCGTCACTACGTGGAAATAAAAAACTTAAATTCCGAGCATCTCTCGTACGGAATAATAACCAAATTTTAAAACCAACTTCAATCGATTTTTCCAAGATCCCACCATCAGACCCCGACTTGGTGTTAAATTGCTAACGGGACCATATTCTCGAGGTTTATACCCGTTTGTATAAAACTAAAATAAGATATTTTTTTGTATGTATGTTATACAAAAAATGCTGTATAATCATCGAGAACCAACTTGGAACTAACTTCTTTTTTCACTTTTTTGTCGAACTCTGTTTTCTTAATTACATCACAGATAAATACTTCTGCTACTCGCCGCTAGATAGCGCTGAAATCTACTTACCCGGCACTTCACAAAGGCTTCTAATCTTTCGCTGCTACTCTGCCCTTTCTTCGCCCGCATCAGCATATATATCCTCTTCAGGTCAGGACAGGATCGTAGTAGCTTCTCAACAAGGACCTTGCCCATAAAACCGGTAGCTCCTGTGATAAAGAGAGTTTTGTTTGCGTAGTACTCCGCTACGCTCATAGATGGCGCCATGGTGAATTTCTGCAACGAAATATTTTTTTATCAAAAATTGCGAAATAGAACTTTAGAGAGAAAATAGGTGTTGGAATTAAATTAATTATTAAGTTTACATAAGCGACATATTGAATATTATGACTTGTTTTGTGTTGTAGGTACCTACTCGATACACATAAATAGACAGATAATTAAATACACAGGTTGATTTTTAATTCATCATCCAAATTTTAGAGAGTTACTTAATTCATAGGTCAATATGAACTTAGAATCTGAGATTTTCTAAAGTTTGCCCGGAGAGTAAAAACTCCTGCATATTAGATAAGAATATTTACTATGAATTTGGAGTGAAGTTGACTAATAAACTATAATTACAATTTAAACTATACATAATTATAATGTACGCAACTTTCTTTGCAATAACAAACATGTGTCCTTGCTAGCCACAGGAATGTAAACATTAACTAATCTGTTTAATTGTTTTGATATCAACTGCATATAAATCGACGTATTAATGGTACAATCGTCCACACAATACAATAGACCTATCGTAAATCTTAAAATAAGGACCTAAGGATACGCGGCAAGGTTATGTTTGAGGATTTGACATAAAATTGGACAGGGTGGTATCGGATCTAATGCTGGACGCGTTGAGTTGAACACATTTAACTGATAGACAAAGTTATATTTCAACCATACCTAATCTGTCGATAACTTGATATTGATACCGATCAGCGACCTTAGTCTGACCAGCATAACTTTGCACAAGAAAAATGCGGTAAATTAAAAAAAATGTTGATAGTTATTTTCTTGCGGTATCATTAATTGTGTATGATTTAAAAGTAAGCAATGTGTAGATTGCTGAATGCTTTAAGTTTTGGCTCTCTCATGTTCCCGAAAATTTAATTACCTACGTGGTGAATAATTTAAGCAATTATAAAAATTAAAACACAAACTTTATAAAACGAAAATGAAGTTTCATTTTACAATTCGTTGTTTGCCTCTCTAACGCACGCACATATCTATTGACTAGAAAGAGAGGCAAACAGCAAAATTGTAAATTGTAAGTTTATAAAACGCGACCCTGAATCTCATAAGCGAGGCCGAGGCAATTGGGTAAAGATGGGTAAAGTGAAAAGGATTAGCTATTTATGTCATAAATTATATAAATTAAAAGGCGTCACCAGAGTGACAGAGACAAATCTCCGAAAGAACCATGCGTCAAAATGGACCCAGAACCAACAGACATGAAAGTTACGATATTGAATAGGTCTTTAAATCTACTTCATTTAATTATATGGGTACAAAGTCGAATTCCTTTGCAGAACTAAGATATTCATATTTTCATTCAGTGTAACAACGAACTATGAAGAATCTGTGGCTAGGGTATTTAACATTTTGGAGGGTAGGCAACATAATTGTAAATCTGGGTTCCGCAATGCAAATTCGACTTGGTGCGTGTAAAACAAAATGAAGTATATTTGTAGACCGTTTTAATGACTTAACTATCAGCTGTGTTGGATCTGGGTCCAAGATCCACACTAAGTTGCCCATGGTCCTTTGCGGATTTCGATGTTCGCGGCAGGGCAGTTGGCCTATCAATCATTAAGTTGATTGTAGTTTAATGCAGGTATGTTGAAACAGCTCCAGGTTAAGTACCAGTCCAAGTTGCCAGTCGCTAACGCTTAGTATCGTATCGTAGTTTTCCCTCTCTGTCACTCTTTCATATTGGTGCGACAAAGACAGTTAGCTGCCTTTCGTTTACGATTAACGACTAAGCGACTTAGTTGCTAAGCGATTAGCAACTTGTCTAAGCATCCTGGTTAGTTTAACTAGCATCCTTTCATTTTGTGGCTCTGATATTTTTTGTTTACAGAGATGTTTGTTCTTAACTATTACTATACCTCGATAATTTTCTAGCACATTGGAGGAATTAAAAATATAACAATAAAACCACCTTCAAAAATAAAAACTAAAGAGTAAAAAATAATTCCCCACTTCGGATTTCCTACCCTAACCTTTAAACATTTCACCTCACCCTATTCATTGAAATAAAATATTATTGCTAGGTACCCTACCTACTCATCTCTCTAAAGTCGGTGCCAAGCCAAAAATCAGTTTAAATATTTAATGGAATTTAAAATAAAATAATAACCAAAAAGGAACATAGTAGGTTGGTGCAATATTTTGATACTTTGAGATTTACATAGTTCTCAGTCTCACACGTTTAAAGAAATTTAATTACGTGGAATTAAAAAAAAACCTAAACCTCCTGAACGGGCAAGGTTTCAAAGAGAAAGATAAACTAAATATATAATTAAAATTCTATTATTTTGAGAGCATTTTATTCCTATAATCGTTTATTTTGAGTACTTAATTACGTGTTTTTCCTAAATTTTACTTGAGTGCACGTTACGTTAAGGTACATTTTTAAATGTAAGTTTAAATATAAGTGCCGCGGCAAAGAGTACGGTTTTGTACCGTTTGGCGTAGAAACTTTAGGTTCTTGGGGCCCCAGCGCACGTCAATTGTTTGCTGAGATCGCGAAACGTCAGGTTGATGTAACTAAAGACCGAAGAGCTGGCGACTTCCTCGCACAACGCATCAGGATTGCGATACAGCGAGGAAATGCCGCCAGCATCCTCGGTACAATGCCACAAGGGCCAATCTTAGATTAGGTTAGGTTAAGTAGATTAGTTAGATTTAATCTATGAACAAAAACAAAACTTGTTTGCACTTGTGAGCTGTAAAGGAGACTTTTTTGTCGACTGTACATAAATTGTAGTTTTGAAAATAAATATATGTAAAAAGTTTATTTGAAATAAGTAACTTATACACAGTTTAAATAGGTATATATTCTAGTATCAAATCGCTTAATTCGCCCAACACAAAGTATGACCATCCCAAGTTTTTTTTAATTTCCCGCCAAATGTAAAATTTCAGTGGTCATAATCTATCTATACTCTACCAAAAACAGTCATATTCCTATTAACCTTACTAGAAGATCCTTCTAGATTTTCATCATCATCATCATCATCATCATTTCAGCCATAGGACGTCCACTGCTGGACATAGACCTCCTCAATAGATCCTCCTTCTAGATTTTGCTATGAGATAAATCATTAGTTCATTACTGTTTTCAAAGTGTGATGGTTTTTTATGCAAGTTCTTATTAAGAGAGGTACACGGATATAAATCTCGTTGTAACTTTTTGTTGACTTGATAGTTTTTCTTTTATGTTTATAATCAAGTTTATTTTTATACATGTAATATTGCAAACGTTATAATAATTATGCTGTTCTTTACCGGATACTTTATGTAGTGCCTTAAAATGCAACGACAGCTTATGCCATCATTTAATAATAGGTACGTATTTGTTTAATCATAAAATATAATTATTTATATTTTAAGGACAAACGGGTCTTAACTTAATCGTGTAACGTCGAACGTCAAATCATTAGAAAAAAAAGCTTTGGCCGTGTGGTGACGGCACAAAAAATACATTTGGTAGATAAAGAAAATATTATTTAGAATTCAATACATCCGTAGCACGATTTGTTAGATGAGTTTCCCAAACGCAGTTATTCCTTGCAGATAATTTTCTTTTCGCCGTTGTTCATAGTCGCAAATTTTCCCACTTTTTTAATTTCCCTGTCTTACTATTTCATGGTAGCCACTTTTATGATCGCATTTATTCAAAAACGCATTTTTCACATTCGTTTTATTACTCTGTAGTATATTTTCCTACACTAATTCTTTTCACGCACGAATTTGTTTACAAAAGCGTTTTTTTCGATTCGTTTTATTACCCTGTAGTATATTTTCTGCTTGCAATATTTCCCTAAACCAATTTTTTACATGCTCAAATTTGTTTAAAAACACTTTGTTAGGGTTCCGTAGTCAACTAGGAACCCTTATAGTTTCGCCATGTCTGTCTGTCTGTCTGTCATAGGATAATCTCAGTAACCGCTAGTACTAGAAAGCTGTAATTTGGCACGAATATGTAAGTCACTGGTGATTGTAATATTTTCGGAAATAATTGCCCCGGAAGTTTAAAAAAATGGGTCCCCCCCCTCTAACTTTTGATCCGTAAGTCCAAAAATTATGAAATAAATCATGAATGTAAAGGTTTAGAAATACTTTCAAGGAAAATTATTTTCGATCTTGATCGGTTTAGAACTTTTTGAGTTATGGTAGAAAAACTACGGAACCCTACACTGAGCGTGGTCCGACACGCCCCTGGCCGGTTTTTTAATTTTGATTTGTTCTTTACGAAAATACAAAATAAAAGTGATTCACCCATTTTAAAAGTTATTCGGACAGTGAGGGATCGGTCTACCACTACGGAACTATACAGAACATAATAATAACAAAACTTTTTACTCTTTAATATTAAAATATATTTTGTTATTACTACAATATGAACCTAAGATTCAAAAGAAAAACAATAAACAAGTTTACTCCGAATATTAAAACGGTAGGGGGGACGCATTTTTTTTAACTTCGGGGGCGATTATTTCCAAAAATTTACCCTGTGTCAAAAAATTAATTTAGAAAACCCGCATAATTTTTCAAATACCTATCCAACGATATGTCACACGATGGGGTTAAAAAAAATCATCCCCCACTTTTGGTGTTCGGGAGGTAAAGCCTAGCAAGTTAGTATTAAACCCTGAATTCATGTGGCTATATACCGCTTTCATATGGCAATAATGAGGTCTACTCAGAACCACGAACGAAATTTTACCTCTCTGTCGCACTGGTTATTACGTCCGTAAGCCTATAGAGACGCAAAACTTCGTTCGTGGTTCATGGTAGACCTCTTTGAAGTGTCACGGCTGCCAAACACTGTTCGGAAAACATTGTTACCCGGATTGCTGTGAAATCCCTCATCCTTTTTTGGTTATGAGTAATTTACCGCATTCAGTTTTCTTTTTAAAGCTTCTTTTAGTATTTTTTTCGGCAAAATAGATAGTATTTTTAAAACATTTAATTCTGTTTATAAAGCTGACATATTATGAATTTTGACGTATGCTGATAAAAAATACACATTGCCAGTAAAATTAATTAGTACCAATGAAAATCCGCATGGTGGCCAAGGTTTAATACTATCTTGCCAGGCTTTACTGTACAATTTTTTTCTATTTTTTTATTTGCGCACCTTGTTGGCATCAGTGGCTTACATATTGGTGTCAGCAATTCCAGCTTTCTATTACTACCGTTTACTAAGATTATCCTCCAACATACAGACAGACGGGCAGACATGGCAAAACTATAAAGGTTCCCAGTTGACTACGGAATCCTAAAAAAATATATTGGAATACCCCGAGATATTTTCGTATCAGACATTTTTGAAATTAGCCGACTGTACCTTACATTAATAAAATCATATAAACGGAACAGCGAAAAAAAACTATTGGAAAATATAGCTATGGATAAAAAAAAGTATAAATTAACTGCAGGTTAAAATTACGGCAGAAAATATCCGAAAACAGAAGCAAAGCGATTGTAAAAATAAGCTGCAAAGGAAAACTGAACTGTAGGTTAAAATTCAGACAGAAAAATATCGGAAACAGAAACAAAGCTACTGTAAAATATGCTGCAGAGGAAAATTTAACTACAGGTTAAAATTCAGACAGAAAAATATCTGAAACAGAAATAAAGCGACCGTAAAAATAAGCTATAGAGAAAAAAAGTGACTAGGATAATCGCTTTCGGGAAAAAATGCGAAAAGAAAATTATCTGCTAGGAAAAACTGCGTTTGGGAAACTCATCTAACAAATCAGGTATGTACATGTACTTACCTATTCTTTTAATTAAATACCTAGAAATGATTAAGTATTATTTCAACACAAGTATTTCGCAACAGATTCTAAACTGTACCAAATATCATTTTTTAGTACTTTGGTTATGGTCGTCGTTTGTACCTATTGTGATTTGTTAGATGAGTTTCCTCGTTTGTTTCTGTTTCCGATATTTTTCTGTCTGAATTTTAACCTACAGTTCAGTTTTCCTTTGCAGCTTATTTTTACAATCGCTTTGCTTCTGTTTTCGGATATTTTCTGCCGTAATTTTAACCTGCAGTTAATTTATACTTTTTTTTATCCATAGCTATATTTTCCAATAGTTTTTTTTCGCTGTTCCGTTTATATGATTTTATTAATGTAAGGTACAGTCGGCTAATTTCAAAAATGTCTGATACGAAAATATCTCGGGGTATTCCAATATATTTTTTTAGGATTCCGTAGTCAACTGGGAACCTTTATAGTTTTGCCATGTCCGCCCGTCTGTCTGTATGTTGGAGGATAATCTTAGTAAACGGTAGTAATAGAAAGCTGGAATTGCTGACACCAATATGTAAGCCACTGATGCCAACAAGGTGCGCAAATAAAAAAATAGAAAAAAATTGTACAGTAAAGCCTGGCAAGATAGTATTAAACCTTGGCCACCATGCGGATTTTCATTGGTACTAATTAATTTTACTGGCAATGTGTATTTTTTATCAGCATACGTCAAAATTCATAATATGTCAGCTTTATAAACAGAATTAAATGTTTTAAAAATACTATCTATTTTGCCGAAAAAAATACTAAAAGAAGCTTTAAAAAGAAAACTGAATGCGGTAAATTACTCATAACCAAAAAAGGATGAGGGATTTCACAGCAATCCGGGTAACAATGTTTTCCGAACAGTGTTTGGCAGCCGTGACACTTCAAAGAGGTCTACCATGAACCACGAACGAAGTTTTGCGTCTCTATAGGCTTACGGACGTTATAACCAGTGCGACAGAGAGGTAAAATTTCGTTCGTGGTTCTGAGTAGACCTCATTATTGCCATATGAAAGCGGTATATAGCCACATGAATTCAGGGTTTAATACTAACTTGCTAGGCTTTACCTCCCGAACACCAAAAGTGGGGGATGATTTTTAGGGTTCCGTAGCCAAAATGGCAAAAACGGAACCCTTATAGATTCGTTATGTCCGTCTGTCCGTCTGTCCGTCTGTCACAGCCGATTTACTCAGAAACTATAAATGCTACAGTAACGAAATTTGGTAAGGATATGTGTTGTATGAACCGCTACAGGATTATGATACTAAATTGTAAAAAAAAACTATTGGGGTGGGGGCCCTCCATACATGTAACTGAGGGATAGAAATTTTTTTTTAGTTGTACATAAGCGTGTGGGGTATTAATAGAAAGGTCTTTGAAAATGATATGAAGGTTTATACATCACATTTTTATTTAAGCAAATCGTTTTCGAGATATCAGCTCTAAAAGTCTGAAAAATGTGTCCCCCCCCCCTCTATTTTTTAAACTACGCGATATAAAATTCTGAAAAAAATATATGTTATGCACATTAATAAATTCTATCAATGATTTTTAGTTTGATTAAATTATCTCCTATAGTTTTTGAGGTAGGTTGATTTAACTGTATTTTTTAAATAATAAATTGATAATGGTACGGAACCCTTTGCGCGCGAGTCCGACTCGCACTTGGCCGGTTTTTTTTAACCCCATCGTGTGACATATCGTTGGATAGGTATTTGAAAAATTATGCGGGTTTTCTAAATTAATTTTTTGACACAGGGTAAATTTTTGGAAATAATCGCCCCCGAAGTTAAAAAAAATGCGTCCCCCCTACCGTTTTAATATTCGGAGTAAACTTGTTTATTGTTTTTCTTTTGAATCTTAGGTTCATATTGTAGTAATAACAAAATATATTTTAATATTAAAGAGTAAAAAGTTTTGTTATTATTATGTTCTGTATAGTTCCGTAGTGGTAGACCGATCCCTCACTGTCCGAATAACTTTTAAAATGGGTGAATCACTTTTATTTTGTATTTTCGTAAAGAACAAATCAAAATTAAAAAACCGGCCAGGGGCGTGTCGGACCACGCTCAGTGTAGGGTTCCGTAGTTTTTCTACCATAACTCAAAAAGTTCTAAACCGATCAAGATCGAAAATAATTTTCCTTGAAAGTATTTCTAAACCTTTACATTCATGATTTATTTCATAATTTTTGGACTTACGGATCAAAAGTTAGAGGGGGGGGACCCATTTTTTTAAACTTCCGGGGCAATTATTTCCGAAAATATTACAATCACCAGTGACTTACATATTCGTGCCAAATTACAGCTTTCTAGTACTAGCGGTTACTGAGATTATCCTATGACAGACAGACAGACAGACATGGCGAAACTATAAGGGTTCCTAGTTGACTACGGAACCCTAACAAAGTGTTTTTAAACAAATTTGAGCATGTAAAAAATTGGTTTAGGGAAATATTGCAAGCAGAAAATATACTACAGGGTAATAAAACGAATCGAAAAAAACGCTTTTGTAAACAAATTCGTGCGTGAAAAGAATTAGTGTAGGAAAATATACTACAGAGTAATAAAACGAATGTGAAAAATGCGTTTTTGAATAAATGCGATCATAAAAGTGGCTACCATGAAATAGTAAGACAGGGAAATTAAAAAAGTGGGAAAATTTGCGACTATGAACAACGGCGAAAAGAAAATTATCTGCAAGGAATAACTGCGTTTGGGAAACTCATCTAACAAATCCGTAGCACTTGCAAATTAGTTGCAATATCTAACAACATAAATTAAATATTTTTGATAGAATAAAACTTGAAATGCTAAACAAGAAATTAATCTAGCGATCTGGACTAGACCTCAGAATTGACTGAAAAGGTCATTGGAATGTCACGAAATTTTATTTTAAAAAACCGGCCTAGAGCATGTCGGGCCATACTTAGTCTAGGGTTCCGTAGTTAATAGTTATTTAAAAACGGCTGGACTGATTATGTTTGCCGCGATTTGGGCTCTACTTTTCACTTACGATCAGGTGGAGTGGAGCCAATTTGTTGTGCCAACATAAAAAAAATTTTTTGCAATAGTTTTATTTTAAAGTATTCTATAATAATACGAGTTTTTAAATATTTTTGAACTCTCAGTAGGTTCCTCTCATCATCATAAATCAGCCGCATCATCTAAGTATCAAAATTAATAAATAAATAAAAAAAAATTTACTTTAGATAAAATCTTTTTTTTGAGACACTTTTTAAAAGTGTATTCATTTGTGTATTCAACGATTTCTTTACTATGGAATTACAGCAAAGTAAAAAAATTCATCCTAACGTTACAACTAGGGCTACCACCCCTAGTCGTAACGTTAGCATGATTTTTTTGTATATTTTTTCTACCATTTTATCGGCGTAATTAATATGTATCATCATCATCATCATCAGCCTATGATGATAAGAGAATGTTAATAGGAGAGGCCTACGTCCACTGCTGGACGTAGGCCTCTCCTATTAACTATGCGTATTGCGTATAGACGCATTAGGAGGTAAATGCCCATAATCGCCACGCTGGGCAAGCGGATTGACGATCGCAGTAATGTGTCCACTATGATGACGCTGCTGCCCATCATCAATATTTTGTCAAATAATGGTCAGTGACACTTCAATCCATTAGTCGACTCTTACGACACCCGAAGGAGGAGTTGGGGTGGTGGCAAATGTATTCTTACTGCCGATATTGTATACCTGTACCAAATTGGAATTTTTAGTACTAATGGCTACTGATTTATGGTGTCAGACAATTCGAGGTTTAAGGTTTTAAGTAGGTGATATGACTAGATTGTGTTCTGAACAGTGCGAATTTCGTTTCTTAGTAAGTTTAGTACTAGCTACTCTTACTGCCGTCACCACACGGCCATTTGTCACCACCCCAACTCCTCCTGCGAGTGTCGTAAAAGTCGACTAAGGGATTGAAGTGCCACTGACCACTATTTGATAAAAGATTGATGACGGGCAGCAGCGTCATCATAGTGGATACATTACTGCGATCGCCAATCCGCTTGCCCACGTCCAGCAGTGGACTATCATAATCTGATGATGATGATGACATGATTCTAAACGTATGTTCTTAACTGTACAGGTGCATGCAGACCAAAAGAGCATTCCCTGTTCTATCCCCCTACTCTACGAAATTCGATCGTTATACGTTATACTAAACGTGATCGTTGATTTCGTAGAGTGGGGGATAGAACAGCGAATGCTCTTTTGGTCTGCATGCACCTTTACAAGTCTAGTCTCCAAAAATCTAAATAGGCGCCAAAATTATGAAATAGGTCTTTCTAATTATGAAATGTCTAGGTCTAATAATCAAGACCTAGCATGTTACAAGGCTAACTCATGTCTGGGATTGCCTAATAATAGTAGGTTTTACAAGTGGACAGAGAGTGGGTTCGAATCCTGACACTTAACTTTTTAACCGACTTCAAAAGGAGGAGGAGGTTGTCAATTCGACTGAATTTTTTTTTTGTTGTCGGTATGTATGTTACCCGATATCTCCGAGAATCGTGAACCTAATTGATTTTTTTTATGTAACGGGTAACCCCGAGATGGTCCCGTTGGCACCAAGTTCGGGTCTGATGATGGGATCTTGGAGAAATCGAGGGATCTCTTCAAATGTTATAGGTACGTACATGTATGGCGCTTTAGGTAATTTTAATTCATTTACAAGCATTTGCATTCAGAAAGTAGGATTTGATTATAGGAAACCAATGATGGAAACAATAATACCTAATGCATAAGTCGTTTTTTTTTTAAATATGGTGATTATAGACATTTTTTCTGGTTGTAGTTCGACCACACCGGAAAGTAGGTAATATCAATGTACCTATACGGTAATGGTATCCTATCTTTCCTCAAAATTTCATTTTGCCGAATATCACTTGCCTACCAACTTTTTAGCAGATTCCCTTGGCATACCTACATTTACCAAATTATTATTTGCCAACTTTAATTAAGCCGAATTTTCATTTGCCAATTAGGTTAGGTTGGAATATGATATTTCGAAAGATAAGTTGAAACGTTAGTGATCTTTCGGCGAAATTAAATTCTGCAATATGGTGGGGAAGTTATATCCGGGAAAATTACTTTCAGCGATAACTTAGAGAACCGTTAATTCATGTTGTGTTTTGGCAATATTTGCGGGAATATTGCCAAAAAACATATTTTTCGATTGTTTTTAACCCAAACAAAAAATATAATATTGGCAAATTCGATGTTTGTCTAATGTCTATGGTAATCGTATCATCTTCTGCTTAACTTATCAAGTACTTAAGTTACGATTACGACAAATGGTGGACCTTCAAATTCAATTCAAATGTATGTAACGTCAAAATCATCAAATGCCATGATCGCAACGTGCTATACGCACCGCCTCGAGCGATATTGCAAAATTGTATGCATACAATGAAATGCCGACGCGTTATGAACTCGTACATACTTTCTATTTGGCTCGCTTGCACCAATATGCGAGTTGGAGCGGGACAGATAGAAACTAAGTCTGCGTTAGCTCATAGTAAGCCCAGTGATAAGTACATTTTAATACAAGTTTTTTAACAATACACCACTGAAATATAGACGTTCGACGCTTAGTAAAAAGAATCAAGTCTAAAAATTGCTGTCTATTCAGCATCGTGCAAAGGTTATGTTATTCTATTTAACGTTCAAGGCCATCCATGTCTGTTTGATTCGATGTCCATTCAAGTGATATAGTACTTGAATAAATCATTAATTTTGTTACGAGGTTACATTGTAAGTATGTACCGAGTACCTAAATACTGCACCCATGTAAAATGCATGAATAAATATTATATTTGAGAGTAGTAGTCACATATTTTAATGTGCTTCTATGTAATGTCAGTCATGTGTGTCATTCTAATTTACGAATTAATTCGTTTTCCTTTAGTTGTGGAAATGTGGAATAAATTAATTTTGATTTATCGCATTTTCTTTGGTACATTATATACCAACACCTTATATTTTGGTTTTTTGACCTAACACATAAGTACAAATAGGCCTCTAGCATGATGCCCAGAATACTGGCAGCATTTCCTTGCGCGATGGAGCTGCTTGCAGCTTCATCCCCACTGGTTGAACTATCGACCAGGTTAATTATTAAGGTGCATTCAGACTAAACGAACATTCGCTATTCTATCCCACACTCTACGAAATCAACGAATCACGTTTTGTGTAACGATGTAATTTCGTAGAGTAGGGGGTTACAATAACGAATGCTCGTTTGGTCTGAATGCACCTTTAGGTATAACGTTTTGTGAAAAAGTTTTCTTCAAATCCAGATTTAGAGTGAATACTCATGACAGGAATAAAATAAAAAGATAAGTACAGTGTTCTGTATTGTCGAATGGCCTGAAGAACAGCTTAATTGTAAAGGTGCGTTTAAACCAAAAGAGCATTCGCTGTTCTAGCGCCCGTTCTACGAAATCAATCAATCGCGTTTTGTGTACCGATCGAATTTCGTAGAGTGGGAGGTTAGAACAGCGAATGCTCTCTTAGTTTGAACGCACCTTAAGACGCGTGTCGTTGCTTCCATCTAACTGTGACGCACGGAGATATAGAGCCTCCTCACTTTACAATTATTTAAGACATAAGTATAAGGAATTGGGAGTCCTTTTATGAATCTGATAAACATAACTAAAAGAGTTGACAGTCCAATTCCAATGATTGGAACCCGGGACTGTAGCTTCGTAGTTTCACCACCAACATTACGGATGTCTTTAAAATACACTATCTGTTATAAATACGGGTTGGGTACCTACAATTTTTAATAGAAAATACTGTACACACGCTGATTAGTGCACGCAAATAAGTTTTTTTAATTATAAATGAATTTATTTTAATGGCTGGAAAAAAAAGTTAGTCGCGAATTTTTTTTTAATGTTTTACGATAGTGTACCGTAGGATTATTTACAAATTAAATAGTTTTTTAATGGATATTAAAATAGATTATTTTTCTCTATTTTTTATACAGGATACAAAAAAACATTTAATTTTCCAAGAAAATTACAATACCGTCTGATGTTAAAAAGGATTCTACATTCACATTTTTGATCACGAAAGTAATACAATACAATGAAGAGGCTCGCCTACATGATGAACGCAAACGGATGTATGTTTGTTCATACAAGTTATGTATGTATGTACTCTTAAGCTAGCGTGGCGTGAACGTAATTGCCTTTGATGTCATCGTGTTTAATCAAGTTAACTTGTTACTTAAGATCCATTACGCGGTTTAAAAAAAACTTCCACAAATCATCCGACTTAGGTTTTACCGAGGAACTTAAGGAAGTATTTGTAAATAATCACCAAATTAAAACAACTTCAAGCGATTTGTCCATGATTCCATAATTAGACCTCGACCTGGTGCCAACGGGACCATCTCGAAGTTATACCCGTTCAAATACAAAAAAAAAATTGAAAATTGTTCCACAAAGCTCGGTGACATCGAGCACGTACAAAAAAAAAGTATCGTATCGAGCCAAAAGGTGCATTTAGACCAAACGAGCGAATGCTCATTCTATCCCCCATTCTACGAAATTCGTCCGCTACACAAAACGTGATTCGTCGAAATTGGTTTATTTCGTAGTGGGGAATAGAATGAGCAATTGCTCGTTTGGTCAAAATCCACCTAAAGATACCATATTACCTAAACGGGCGTGTATAGATAGGTATATGTTTATAGCGCTTCATTCGTACCAATAATAATCGAACGTGACAGTACATAAATTACCTTGACCGTAAATTTGCGAAATGCTGTTCAAATTTAATAATATTCAATGAACTTTTGTAAACTGACGGTTCATCAATTATTATTAGCAACGTAATGTTATTTAATTTTGTGTTGGAAATTCATAATTCATATTTTATAGTTATAAAATATGAAGGAAACGTGCAGTGCCTTTTAATCATGATTTCTATTACTGTTGACAACATTAAAGTTGCTAAAATGTCATTGAGCTAAAGGTAATAAAATAACCCCTTATCAATGACATTAAATAATAAATGGACGCACAGAGCCAAACAAAAAAACCAAGAAAAGTGGCACTAAAAGTCATTTCTATCATGTTTCAGTTGAAGCTAATAACGCTCACTTACAATAAACTATAATAAAAAAAACTCAAAGAATAAAAAACTTTGTGAAGTGAGCAATAAGTGTCAAATTTGCGAACAACACCGCAAAATAGTAGAAACTTTTTATGTTTAAGGAATAATGATGCTATACCGTAAGGTGACCAAATGTCAACTGTCAGAACGGAATAGCGGAGCAAAAGGACCGCAATATTTACTTCTGCAGCCCATTTTTTGGGGCCATTTTTTTGAGCTGTTTGGGGATCCACTTATATATTCTAAATCAATGCCCCTTATTCATAAAAAAATACAATATCTACGAGTATATTAGGGCCTTAACACACTTCCGATTTGCATCTACGAGTGCGTAACAAATTCACTTTACACTCGTAAATCGCAAGTGTAATTAGGATCTAAGTTAATTGAGGTTTTACACTGTATTCCAAATGCAAATAAAAGGTAATGAAATAATATACTTATTTATATTTTAGAGTCCGAGACTTAGGTTCAAATCTCACTTCCGACATTGGTAAACTCGGTATTTTTTACAATACCGTAAACAAACAATCAAGAGTTATTTCGTCATAATTAGGGATAGGTATGTGTTGTACATATTATGAAATGGGCGCTGACTTAGCGTCATTTTGGGGACCTTGTATTCTGATTCTCAGAATCGAGAGATAGCAATATCTACAGCCGGATGACATTCAGATTTTACCACTATTTCGCAACTTGTGGTATTCCTCTGAAAAACTATCGTACTAGAAAGTAGAAATATGCTGTAGCCGTGGAAATGAGTTGGAAAGTAAAGGATACGCAAAATTTTATCCGATGCGCAATGCATTGTATCATACTCGTACTCATATTGAAGCGAGCGAGATGGCCGTTGCGTATCCAGTAAAACCTAAATGTGGATTTACACCAAACGAGCGAATGTTTACTGTATCCCCCACTACGAAATCAACGAATTTCGACCAATTACGTTTTGTCTAGCGAACGAATTTCGTAGAATGAAGATAGAAGGCGTAGCCTTCGATCGTTTGGTGTAAATCCACCTTTAACGCTTCCGATACTTGCAAAATCATGGTACTGCTACTGTTATTTTCTCAGACAACCTGTTAACGGGCTCCCCAAAAGTATTTGCAATAAAAAAGAAAGAAAATATTGCTGAAAGTATTTCGGCAATATTTCCCCAATATTAAGGATTATCCTGCGTAATTATTTTTATTAATTACATATTTCGTTTTTTTACGTTATTTAACGCTTTATTTAGAAGCCGTCTACCATTTTAAATAACATTAGATTAGATTGTACTCATTAAGTAAGCAACTTGGTTATCAGATGTTGTTATTGGTTCGGAATCCTTATAGTTTCACCATGTCTGCCAGTCTGTCTGTCCGCCTGTCCGTCTGTCTGTCTGTCCGCCACGTTGATTAAGACCGAGTCACATCAAATGCCGATGCAGCACTTGCTGCTTACGCATCTGTTGTAACTCTTTCTGGTCTTTAGTGACCATTAGAACTAGAACTACGCAGAATGGTATACGTATACAAATATTAGGCATGGCGACTAAGTGGCAGAATAAAATACAAAAAAATGTCATTAAAGGATGAACAATATTGCTTTGCTCTTCCGCGATACAGAACGTGTAGTCAATTAGTGTAACCCGCTATAATTACTTGCGTATTTTTTTGCATGCAATTAATTTGGAGATAAAAAAACGTCTCCTCGCCTGTAACTTTTGATCTATACACATCCTAAAAATATGAAAAAAATCGTAAATTAAACATTGAATACTTCAAAAGAAAACTATTTCGAACAAAATCCGCGAAGACATTTCTGTATAACTACCCTACATTGAACATGACCCGACATACTCTTGTCAGTCTTGTCCGAATTTTTATCCAGTCAATTTTATATAATCAACAATATTTGGGATATCGATGTGATTGCGTTGTTCGTGTTATACGCAATAATACGGTTTGGAGAGTGCAATGACCTTGCATACTCAACTATGCAATATTTCTCTTATGAGCACAATTAGCGAATTACACGCAACGAATACGATACGGGGGCGACTGAGAGACGATTTATTATGTATTATACACTACAAATCTGCAAATTCATTTTTAGGATTCATTCATAAATACTCGCATTGGTTTTAGAATTGTCTTATTTGCATTGATTTTAGCATTTGTTGTATTATTGACATTATTGTTTGTCTTTTGGCTTTGGCATTAAAACCACTGAGTCTTATAATTCTCATAGCCACCAATGGCTACTTAGAAACATTCTCTTTACCTAAAACAAATCTTAATCAACTGGACAAGTACGAATTAGGTGTTTGCATATTCATACGCCAATAACTCTTC